>VMKM01004560.1:0-15285 GCA_008360985.2 Macquaria ambigua | reverse complement strand
AGACGGGAAGAGAGACAGGACTGAGAGCCACAGACGGGAAGAGAGACAGGACTGAGAGCCACAGACAGGAAGTCAGACAGGACTGAGAGCCACAGACAGGAAGTCAGACAGGACTGAGAGCCACAGACAGGAAGACAGACAGGACTGAGAGCCACAGACAGGAAGACAGACAGGACTGAGAGCCACAGACAGGAAGTGAGACAGGACTGAGAGCCACAGACAGGAAGACAGACAGGACTGAGAGCCACAGACAGGAAGTGAGACAGGACTGAGAGCCACAGACAGGAAGACAGACAGGACTGAGAGCCACAGACGGGAAGTGAGACAGGACTGAGAGCCACAGACGGGAAGAGAGACAGGACTGAGAGCCACAGACGGGAAGTGAGACAGGACTGAGAGCCACAGACAGGAAGAGAGACGCTCAACATGTTGTTGGTTTGGGTCTGAACATGAGATTTGTTCATTCACATTACAACACTGCACTGGTGACACCCCAGCAGAGGAATACTGGACACAAAGATGGAGGAGGATCAGGGGGTCATGTGGGCTCAGCAGCTCGGCTCCAAACCAGGTTAAACTGATCCAATCACATCCACATGGTGACTAGTTAGCATGCTAGGTGGCTAAGACAGACAGAGCAGCACAATTTCGTCTTCATCTTATCTCATATTCACGTTGGATCCCAAAGTGAAAGTAGTAGACTTTTTGGGAAAAACACAAAAACTAACTCTCTACTCGTCCCCCGACCTCCACATCAACACATCCAACACTCGAGGACATGAGGACACCGGTCTGCAGGGCGGCGCTGTCCTCTCTGCTCAGACATGTGGACGGGTTTGTTGGCGGGTCACTGGGACAAACTCCCATCAGCCCGTGCTGCTGCAGAAATAGACTGATTTTGTTTTATTAATGAAGCGACACAGATCTCCTCCAACAGAGCCGACTGGATTCAGAACATTCGCATGATTTCCCTCTATCCAGGCAGCCGCTTCACTTCTATAAAGATCCACCTGCAGACACCTGAGACTCACAATCAACATTCAGTCTCTTTACTGTCAGTGTTGGTGTGTTCAAAGACACTCTGACACCTGGTTTTTCAGAGCTGTATTTTCACAGATAACCTGGAGAAGATTGTTATAGTTATAGTATAGTTATAACTTCAGCTCTGATGTCCTGAAACAGTGGAGGAGGAAAACAAACCTCAGTGACATCAGGAGGAAAGGAAGTGACCTCGTAATGATGATGTAACTTTGATCAGAAAAACTGAACCAAATGTTAGACCTCTCTGCAGGATCTGTCAGTAGATTTTCATAAAGTGAGACCAGCAGCTGCCTGGAAGGAAGGAAATGTTACAGGACAAGTCTGCAGATCAGAGTCCAGATCAGAGTCCAGATCAGACCTGCAGGTTTATCTGGTTTCAGAGCCGTCTGAGGGTTTTATCTCACCTGCACAGACCGACATTTACATCTGCTCCCTGAGCTTTTTATCGCTGTTCTTCATCTCTTCATCTCAAGGCTCCAACTCTCAGCCAATCAGCTTCGACTTCGACACAATCTGAAGTCAAAACATCTGAAACTTTGGTCTAGACTCCAACACCTCCAGTGAAGGGTGTGTTCAGGTGTCCAAATACTTTTCAGAGTATACATTCCCTAAACCTAATTCTAACCTTGATACTAGAACCAAGTCTGAACAAAGACTGGTTCTCACAAAGATAGAAATACACACACCTCTACTGTATGTGTGTTGCGTTATTTTAGAACAAATAAAAATCTTAATTTGATATATTTCTACAGTTATGCACCAAAACCACAAATTCTGAAATTTTATAATGTGATGAAATATCATAAATATCGTAGAAGAAACCCCCAAAATGTGATGTTAGGTCTTTATAATATATGAGTTACTGTTGGTAGTCTCTACAGAAATACTACACACACACATATATATATATATATATATATATATATATATAAAACCTCCTGACACACTGAGTCCCTGGGAGAATATTACTGGGAAACACCGACAGCATGAGAGGAAACATCAAAATCATCATCTGGAGATACGAGGTTTTCACTGGACAGGAAAGGGATGGAAAACTGTAATCTGTAAAGTAACTAGTAACTATGTAGTGCAGTAAAAAGTACAGTATTAACCTCTGAGATGTGGTGGAGTACTCAAGTACAAGTACCTCTGATTTGTACTTAAGTACAGTATTTGAGTAAATGTACTCAGTTACTTTCCTCCACTGTGGGCTGCTGTTACACACTGCAAAAACAGCCCTACTAGAAAGAAGCCAAATATTCTTAAATATAATCAAATTGTCTTGTATTGAGCAAAACAATCTGCCAGTGGGGTTCAGCCAGTTTTGCTTGGCTACATAATGAGCCTTAAAACTAGACAAAATGCCAACATTTAAGCAAACTGTGCTATGTGCTATTGTCTTGAAATGAAGCTATATAACCTAGAACTTACAGTGAAAAAATAGTATATTGTGCTTAAAATAAGTAGCCGACCAGTGGATTCAAACCAGGAACCCTCTCTGTGAGGGGACAGTGCTAACCACTGCACCACCATGCCGCCCTGAGCAGACTGACATTAAGCTCACATTTCTTTTCACTTCCTTATTGTTGGCTCAGTATATCCAGAGGCTGCACAGAACAAAGGATTCAACAACAACATAAAGACCATTGGTGGTCAAGGTGGAAATGTAAATGTAAGATCTACAGCAAGAAATGTAACAGTGCTTTAAACCTTCTTATAATAAACACGGTTTGTACAGCTTTACTGTAAAAGTCAAGCACTTTTCAAGGTACCTAAACCAAAAATGTCCAGACTCTCGAAGCCTTTGTCATCACATCTGAACTGTTACTATAAATACCAGGAGACGGGATCGTTTCATTTCAAACATTAAAAGATTTTAGGTTTTTACATGAGTGACTGTAGATGAAACAGCAGATGTTGAAATGTTGAAAATCAAAGCATTTTTCAAGGAGTATATTCAAATTCAAACATGTTCCTAACCTTGAAAACATAACAGTGAAAATTAAGCATTTTCCACACTTTCAAGACTTCGTACGAACCCTGTTAATTTCGGGGGAGTTAATTCTGGTAATTCTAGTTTCCAGCATTAAGTTACTCAGAACCAGTAATAAAATCTCACCAACAAGTTATTGTATCTTATTAAGTACTTGAAGACTAAAAAGCTTGAAACACGTGAAATGCTCTAACATAAAAACTGCCTGGTGAAGAAATATCATCAGACAAAAAACAAGCACAGACTGCCTTGATTTAAGATATTTCATCTTACTTAGATTTGTCTTTTTGCAGTGCAGGTGTATATGGAGGCAATAAGCCTATAGAGAAACACACACACACACACACACTGAGCCCCTGTGAGAGCCTCTGCATTAATATCATACAAACCATAAGAGAGACTCTTCGACCGTTAACTCATGAAACTCCAGACGGTCAAAATATAATTTTATTTTAATATTTCTAATAAGACACCTTCTTTATTAGTAACTAATGACTTTATGGATCAGTCTCAGGATATCAGTGACACACGTGTGTTGTTGTTTCACAGTGATCCAGTCTGCAGTTATAAATAATATAATATTACAAACCATTTACAAAGGAGGTCTCATGAGAAACTGATAAATATTATAATGTCAGTGAAGAGTCACACCTGAGCTCTCTGAATGAATGAATAAAAGAATGAATGAGCTTCTCCTTCACCGCTCTGCTCAGCCTGCAGCTCCGTCACACACTGACACCATCACTTCATTTAAACAACCACACACAGGACACCTTCACGCCCTCGAACGCATCACAGAGTCCAGAAATAAAGAAAACCAGTTCATAAATCACACAGATGGGAGTAAATACTGAGAGCAGATACTCTGACTTCTTTTCCTGAGTTTGGAGGCACATCTAGTGAATTTAAAACACATCAAGATTAAAGAAGCATTTGTTCATCAGCAGAACATTTCATTCAAATCTGACTGAAACCATCAGTTTGTATAAAACAGAAGAAAACGAGACTCACTTCAGATCACATTGATTCTTAAAGGAAGAACTCCAGCTGTGCAACTACAGATATTATCACAGGAACATTAAAACACCAGAAGAGCACCGCCAACACATTTAGAAGTATATTATAAGAAAATACAGACGCATAAAGATAATATTAGACCATAAGATCAACAGCAGCAGTGATCAGAGACATGGATGTTACGGTGAAGTGGAAATATGATGGAAACATGATGAAACACTATAAAATAAAACACCGAGCGTCTCGTGCAGCAGAGGAAGAGTTTCTGTGGCTTTTACCTTCTCAGAGGTGCATGAAGAAGAAGAAGAAGAAGAAGAAGAAGCTCCGCAGTGAGAAAAGCATCAGAAAGTTTCCAGTTTCAGTTCAGACGGACTGACCTGAGATCAGCTCCACGCTGACGGACACACAGCTTCATCCTCCTCCTCCTCCTCCTCCTCCTCTGGCTGCTGGAGAGCCTTTACAGCCTCCAGCCGCCTCTCACAGCTTTATAGCGGGGGAAGCCTCACACACACACACACACACACACACACACACACACACCACAAGAAGGAGGAGGAGGAGGAGGAGGAGGAGGAGGAGAGAGGAGAGAGGTGTGGGCTGCTGCGCCTCCTGCAGGCCGGCCACAGGAAGCACAGGCCGGGTACTGTCCGTGTAAACACACAGACGCGTGGAGGAGAATTACTTCCCTCCAGCTCCAACCAAACTCTGTACAATTTTCTGGGTATTTAAGAAAGAACATCACAAAATGTCACATTGTTTTAATTAATTTAACTGTTCAATTTCATCTGTACATGATGGTCTAAACAGTATTTTTAAAAGGTTTTCACTGCAGCCATGCCAGATATTTCTAGCTGAGAAATACTCAATCTATATATTGATTATATATCTATTAAATATCTATCATATAAGGGACTGTATGGGACTGAATTGGCAGGGAGATGGGGTCAGAATAAGGTAGGGTAGTCTTGAGTTTTTGGAGAGCAGAGAGGGTTTTTTTAAGTGTTTCTTGCCGTATTTACTGAAAAAGAAATAAAAGGATTGAATACTATATATATACTATACACATTATATACTATATATTAGTTATGTCCCAAAAAGTCTCTTGTGTGCGTCATATTACTGCTCATTCAGAAGCTGTTGGTTCAGAAACAGAAAGCAGCTGGATGCTAAGATTACACTTCTCCATGTAAAAATGATTGTTCCATTAATATATTTGAAGTTGGGGTTCAGTTTAGATATTAGGGGCAAGGGTCAGTCAGGACTTTACTTTGCAGAGTATTTCTACACTGTGGTATTAGTACTTTTACTGAAGTAAAAGATCTGAGTACTTCCCCCCCTGGAAATATAGTTGTAATAATAATACAAGTTGTACCAAGCTACTAGTAATAAGTAATAAATAGTAATAACATACATATTGGGTATTTAGGCTGTGTGTTAAATCAAGGGACTCAAAATGTAACATTCCCAGCGGCACCTGAACGCACCTGACCAGGAAAACCAGGTGTCCAATTTTCCAAACGTTTTAAAAATGCAACATAACAGTTTTCATCCATGAGAGGAGCTCGGGGCGGAGTCAAATCCACCAAAATAAAACACCCCAAACCGGAAGTTTATCTTTATTTCAGAATAAAAGCACAGTGAATCAGCCATGAGCGGTTTACTCAACAGGAGAGAAAATCCTCACTTAAATTTGGTTTTCAGCCAAACATTAAACACATAAATCACAGGAACACACTGATGACAACCAACAACCTAAAGTTAGAAACATACAAGCAATAAAAAATATAAATATATTTAAAAATATATTGCAAACAGTAAATAACCGCCTGTATTTTACAGTAATTAGGAACAATTATACCACTTTGGCTCAAAACACATGTTTACAGGAAGTACACTATATTACAGAGACTTTGTGTTCATGTAAACATGATTCTAATGTATTTTTGAGATTTTTGTGTTTATGTTTACTGCATGTCTCTACTTCTTCATGAAATGTTTTATCTCATTTAAAAAACACTGAGGTTCTTGATGTGCAGATGTGAGAAACATCTAAGATTTGTAGTTGTTTTACTAATAAGCCCACTATACATGGATAAGTGGGTAAACTGTAGAACGTGGACGGTGCATATATATGTAAGCACTTTATAAGGGAAGTATATATATGTGTGTAATGAGGAAAATATGTTTGGCAATGATTGATCTTTCTTTTTGTGAGATTTATTCACTGTTAACGTATAATATTTATATATAATATTTTTAGCCAGGATCACTTTCTGCTGCAGAAAACTCTTTTGTTTTTATTTGTCAGGTTTTTGGATCTTTGTTGTAAATATGCTGCAACGTCTGCACTTCTGAAAAAATCAAACACATGCTCCAAGACCATCTCTGTGCCCACACACCGCTGACCAACCTTCATGTAACTTTCTGTTGAAAATGATCAGGATATAAGATTCCTTTCTTTTCTTAACAAACCTCTTTCTGTTGTTTCTGTATTTTATTCAACCAAAAACACTTGTATTTTGAAAGTTTTAACCGGAAGCTCCGTGTCTTCCGCCTGACTTGACAGAATAAAGGCCGCAGACTAAATGCGGAAGTTTAGCTGAGGTGAGTTCAGCAGAAACAAAGCAGCGAGTTGAAGTTGAGCTTCGCGACTGGAAACTTTATTTTTCTGCGAACCGGAAGAAACCTGAACGGTGAGTTTATTCCTGAAACATTCACGTTTTATTAACTTTTACTGTAAACCAACTTCCTGCTTTAGCGGGTAAATTTAGCAGATTTTAGGCCACCATTAAACTTGATGCCAAGCCCCCAAAACGTACGTTCTCTCTCGTCTGCGGAGGAAACGCCACACGCCAGACTGCATTTAAAATTCTGTCTATTTACATTTTAGCGTTGTTTCTTCAGAGAAGCGACACTTTATCCGGGAAACGCGGGTTTTAAATTCTTTTCATATTTAATAAAAGATCCGTTGTTCACTTCGACATGAATCACGTAAACACAGCATCGTTTCTTTAAATGCAGTCCCATCTTTAAGAGTTAATTCGCGTGGTATTCCCCTCGAACTTTTTACACCAAAATGCACAGTGGGTGTAGACGGAAAGCGGTTTGGATAACTTCTAAAAGATGAGATATCGTGAAAATGAACTGCGGCATGGCAGATAAAGCATTTGCCGAATGTACTAGAGCACCCCCCCCCGCTTAAGCTAAAGACGCAAGTCATGTTGTGCGACGTTTCTGAATTTGTTTGTAAGCTGGGAATTATTAAATAACCAAACTTTTTAATAAGTTTGGTGTTTTGAAATCGCGATAGGTGACAAAAGGAGTTTCAGGGTCCATCTGGTGAAAGTTGACCTACTGGCTATCAGTCAGTTTTATTAACAGCATAAATTACTCTTATCAGTGTTTGCATGGGACACCTGTCCTGCACACTACCTGAGCCTGCTTAGTTTCACTTTCACTCTCAAATAATATGAGTCAGGACTGTCGCACGGCAACACCAAACTATATTCAACTATATTTATGTTGATCAAGTGTGCAGAACCGTCACTGTCATACAAAAGCTTGTCACATGTTAGTGTGTCTGTTTGTGACGAGATGTTTGTTGTAATAACAAGAAAATCACCTTAATACTGAGAATAAAGAAGGAGCACCGATCACACTTTGATTATTTTACATGTGATTTTTGTATTTATTTGCGATATTGTGATAATCAGAAAATATTCTAAATAATATGATGTTGATTTCAAACAGCCCTGATTGTGAGCTGTAAATTCTGATAGACCGTGTTGAGTTTGAAAGCATCGGGGTGTGTGTGTGTGTGTGTGTGTGTGTGTGTGTGTGTGAGAGAGAGAGCGCTCTCAGTGTGTAACTGGTTTCTCTGTTCTGTCTCTCAGCTTCATCATGGCCACGACTGTTTACTCCCCGACAACGTCTCCGAACCCCAAATCCTCCTGGTTCGTCGTCCCATCAGAGAACCTGTGTAAAGTCCGCTGTGGGATCAAAGTCATTGAAGTGGTGAGTTCAAAGACCCTGAAACCTCTGAGCTCTGGGTTACGTCTTACAGCTGAAGCCAAAATCAAGAGCTTTGTGTCTTTAGCTGATCTGAATCTGGAACCACGTGTGAGTGTTACTTGTTAGTGAAGGTGGATCCAAACAGCAAAGCAAACAACATTTATGAGTATTAGCTGCTGCAGTCGATGAAGGTTTCCATGACAGCGTGACAACCACAGAAACCACAGAGGAAACAGATGCAGGAGATGATTTTACTGGTACCTGAGTTTCCTGAATTACACACCTGTTCACCTGCAGAGAACACCTTGGGAAACACATTTATTCTCTTTCAGCTGTGTGTGTGTGTGTGTGTGTGTGTGTGTGTGTGTGGCTTCCTGCTGTGTGAGGAGTAAAAGTTGTTTTTATGTATAAAAGCAGAAGCAGACTTGATGAATATGCTGGCGTCCATGAAGCCTGTGAGTCAAAGTGAAGGGACAGAGTTCTGCAGGAAGGAGTCGTAAAACCCTGAAGTGAGTTAGCATGTTAGCATGTTAGCTCCTCCTGTTCCCTCGTCTGGAAGTCAGTGGGTTTCTTGAATGGGTTTTTGGTTCGATGCCTGAAATAAGGTCTGTGGTTAACACAAGCGTTTTGTTCTGCAGCATAAAATCCATCAGTAAATACTCCACTGGTGAGTTTTGAAGCTTTTCCGTGTCTTAAAAAAGGTGGTTGCTAACAAGTGTCTAAATGAGACTACAGAGGTTGTCGGGGACATTAAACGTCATCACGCCGAACACAGAAACTCATCTACTCACTCGTCCGCCTTTACAGCCTCGTTGGGTTTATACTGCAAACTGTTCTAACTCAAACCTTCCCAAAGGCTTTTGTAGAAGAGGTCAGCGCTGGAAGCTCAGTGGTGGAGACGCTGAAGTCATGTGACCGTGGTGTAGCTGGTTTATAGCCTAACGTTAGCTTTTTACTTCTGGAGATTGGCTTTACGCTTCAAACATCATAAAGTGGTGTTCATGTGTGAAGATTATCTTGCTGAACAAAACATGTAAGAATCATAAACTTTAGTTTTCTGCAATAATCCAAAATCCAATGGAAACATCCCATTGGCTGTTTGTGGAGGGAACCAGGGTGATGCTAACTTCAGGGTTGGACTACAGAAATACCTCAACATCCCTGCAGAACTCTGTAGGAGGAGACTCACTAGAAGAGAAGAGAGAACTTCCTCCTTCATCATTAAACTCTTCCTCTGTGTGCTGTTTTTCCAGCAGTGATTCTTCTTCTTCTTCTTCTTCTTCTTCTTCAGCTGCTGAATATCACACAGCCTCGTGTCTCCTTCCATAACTGTCTGAATGACAAAGAGAATCTCTTGAACTGAGGGATGAAGCCAGCCATGTTTCAATGTCTGTAAAGGGATTTCGACGTGGAAGAAGTTCTTAAATCTGTTCTCAGGATCAGACGATACTGAGTTCAGGTATCAGTGTGAATCTTCACATGAACATCAACATGTTTCTCCAGCTGACTGGTTGGAAAATGGAAACCTGCAGAGTGACTGTTGTAGATCAGTAGATCCCAACCACAGCCCTGTCAGAGGGTCCAAGCCCCCCTTCATCAGACCCCTCTGATGGACGGCTTTATGGTGTTCAGGGGTATTTTTTAGTAGTTTTGGCCAAGTCTGCATTTGTCCTGCTGACAGAAACTGGTTTACTTTGAGCTGTTTGTCTTTCTGCAGTCTTCATCACCTTCCAGCTGACTCAGGTTGGTGGAAACTGAGGCAGGTCCTGTGCAGTCAGACCACCAGAGTACCAGTAACTATAAAGATCAGCAGCACACACATTTCTAATCTTACCTGTGTGTTGATTTTTCTCCTGAACACAAATATGTGGATATATATCATCAAATCGTCATTTCTATTTTTTTTTAATTAGCTGAGCTTCACAGTTTCCCACGTTCCCCCTGGTGACTGCACAAGTACCCCTGGTTCAGGATCACTGCTGTAGAGCCGGACTGATACTGATATCTGAGCGATCATCCATCACCTGAATACAAAGTTCAATTCAATTTCAGTTTTATTTATATAGCGCCATATCATAACAAAGTTATCTCAGGGCACTTTTTCGAGTAGAGCAGGTCTAGACCGACTCTTTATATTTACAGAGACCCAACAGTTCCCACCATGAGCAGCACCAGGAGACAGTGGCAAGGAAAAACTCCCTTTAACAGGTAGAAACCTCGACCAGAACCAGAACCAGAACCAGGCTCTGGGTGGGCGGTCATCTGCCTCGACCGGTTGGGTTGAAGGGGGAGGGGGGGAGAGAGCAGGAGGAAAGAGAACATACAGCAGCACAATACAGTTTCACACAGAGATGCAACGCAATGGTTGCGGTAATGGTATGGCTGTCAACACCAACAGAAACAACACTAAGAGCAACATTACAGCAGCAGTACTAATAATAATAGCAACAGCAGCTGCAGCAGCGGGTGCAGAGCAGGAACACGGGGGCAGCAGGTGGCCACAACCATAGATCCAGACTCTACAGCTCCGGAGGCAGAAACACCTGCAGAAAGCAACAGAAGGAGAGAGAAAGGGGAGAGAAAGCTCACAACTACAGGAAGAAGTTGAATTAGTAACAAGCATTGATGGATATGAGGGCGTACAGATGGAGAGGAAGAGGAGGAGAGAGGAGCTCAGTGCATCATGGGAAGTCTCCCGGCAGTCTAGGCCTATAGCAACATAACTAAGGGGGGGCTCAGGGCTCACCTGAGTCAGCCCTACTATAAGCTTTATCAAAGAGGAAAGTCTTAAGCCTACTCTTAAATGTGAGGAGGTTGTCCGCCTCCCGTACACAAACTGGGATCTGGTTCCACAGGAGAGGAGCTTGATAGTTGAAGGCTCTGGCTCCCACTCTACTTTTAGAGACTCTAGGAACCACAAGGAACCCTGCATTCTGGGAGCGCAGTGCTCTAGTGGGGTAATAGGGTACTATGAGCTCTTTAAGATATGATGGTGCCTGACCATTTAGGGCTTTGAAGGTAAGGAGAAGGATTTTAAATTCTAAAGTGTGCACTCCGCTCAGCAGGACAGGTTCTCACCTGCTGCTTCACTTCATCTCTTTGTCAAATCAAGTTTCTGGTTCAGATCAGATCCGCTGCAGACAGTTAACCCTCTGCAGGCAGAGCACAGAAAACTTTATTGTCCCCAAGGGGAGATTTGTCTTAGCTACAGTGCTACAGTCCGATGCTTCACACAGAAACACGAGCTGAATTTGACACGATGCTGGACAGTTTCTTCACATGAAAACATCTTCAGACATAAGAGACATTTGACTTTGACAACATGGCGGCTTAAAACAGAAGCTAAGAATTAAAGTGCTAAATGAAGAAGAAGAGACTCGTCTGAGACCAAAACAACAGGAGCTTCACCTGGTTTATACCCAAAACACAGGCGAGCTCCCACCACAAACAGACTGGAGTCAGACCAGGTCGGTCCTGCCCTCACCTGCAGCAGGTGTTCCCAGGCTGCTGACAGAGTGATCAGAGGGGAAACCGTAAAGAAGTTTCATTTTGCTGCTTCAGTCACTGAGTGTTCCTGATGAAACGTTCTTTAAAGCTGTGAAGGTGAAGAGCTGAGAGGCCTGGAGCTGCTGCCCTTTAAACATGGAGGCGTCAGAACTGGAAGACGGCGTCCAGACGACTGAAAGTTGCTTGTCAAACGCACGAACCAAAACGTTTTCCAGCGTCTGACTTTACTTCACTGCACGCGCTCATTACAGCGGCACTAGCACATGCTGTGGTCTCCGGGGAAGCTTCGCAGTGATAACTGAGCTTGTCTGCAGTCGTCAACAGTTTTACTGACGTCCCGGGAAAACCCTGCGGCGGCCAATCACATTCCTGATTGATTACTGTGTGACGCCGTCTTCCTCCTGTTCAGCTCGCCATCGCACAGACGACAAATAAAATACATTTACTGCTGCGATAACCTCCCAGAGTTGTGTCAGAACAGGGCTGCAAATAATGATGATTATTATTGATTAATCTGCAGATCAAGTTTTTGATTCGGTTGATTCATCGTTGGTCTGTAAAATACCAAAACACAGTGAGAAAAATCACAATTTCCAACATCTTGGTGTCTTGTTTTGTGTGTGTGTGTGTGTGTGTGTGTGTGTGTGTGTGTGACCTCTGTGTGACTGGATCTTCCTCCTCCAGCTCTTCTTCAGGAAGCTGCAGACGGGAAGTGAAAGTGCTGGACAGAGAGCTGTGGTTAGCAGATCTCTGACCCCCCCCCCTCCACTGTTGCAACAGATGGGGGGGGGGGGGGCTGCATCCGGCCGGAGGGGGGGGGCTCTGTTGGGAAACAGACTGACTCATGTCTGCAGAGGGACCGCTGATCAATACCAGTTCACCAAATCTCTTTCAGCCCCCCATTGAAGCTTCAGGTTCCCACAGTCGTGTGCTGTGAGCTCTCAGTGAGAAGTGAAGCGGATTTAGAACTGCGGCGATAAATCAATTAGTCGATCGGCTGGAAGTTAGTTTGATAATCGACTAGTCAGCGAGTTTGATGCTTCCAGCTCCTCAGATGTGAGATTTGGCTGCTTTTCGTGGTCTTCCATGATGATGAAGTGGATATCTTTGCGTTTTGGACAAAACCAGACGTGTGGAGATAATGATCAATAATCATTAGTTGCAGCTCGTTTCTAAATCAGCTCCAGACCAACAGCAGTTTGTTCAGTGAGTGTTTGAGGTGAGAAATCCTGAATCCTGAGGAGCCGACTGTCAGTGTGTATGTGTGTGTGGTGCTGTTGGGCCACATGACCTCATCATAAATGTGGACATGTGCTCCCAACTTTGACAAACATGTGAACCACATAAATCAGGAGTTCAGCTTGTTGAGCCGTCGTCTCTTCTCTGAACACAGACCGGTCAGGAGGCTCTTTTAGGAGGACCTTTAGGGGGGTCTTTAGGAGGACCTTTAGGGGGGTCTTTAGGGGGGTCTTTAGGAGGACCTTTAAGGGGGTCTTTAGGAGGACCTTTAAGGGGGTCTTTAGGAGGCTCTTTAGGAGGACCTTTAAGGGGGTCTTTAGGAGGACCTTTAGGAGGACCTTTAGGAGGACCTTTAGGAGGCTCTTTAGGAGGACCTTTAGGGGGGTCTTTAGGGGGGTCTTTAGGAGGACCTTTAAGGGGGTCTTTAGGAGGACCTTTAGGGGGCTCTTTAGGAGGACCTTTAGGGGGGTCTTTAGGAGGACCTTTAAGGGGGTCTTTAGGAGGCTCTTTAGGAGGACCTTTAAGGGGGTCTTTAGGAGGACCTTTAGGAGGACCTTTAGGAGGCTCTTTAGGAGGACCTTTAGGGGAGTCTTTAGGAGGACCTTTAGGGGAGTCTTTAGGAGGCTCTTTAGGAGGACCTTTAGGGGGGTCTTTAGGAGGCTCTTTGGGGGGCCTTTAGGGGGGTCTTTAGGAGGACCTTTAGGGGGGTCTTTAGGAGGCTCTTTAGGAGGCTCTTTAGGAGGGCCTTTAGGGGGCTCTTTAGGAGGACCTTTAGGGGGCTCTTTAGGAGGACCTTTAGGAGGCTCTTTAGGAGGACCTTTTTAGGAGGGCCTTTAGGGGGCTCTTTAGGAGGGCCTTTAGGGGACCCTTTAGGAGGACCTTTAGGAGGGCCTTTAGGGGGCTCTTTAGGAGGGCCTTTAGGGGGCTCTTTAGGCAGGCGGGTGTTGATGAACAGCAGCAGGACGCTGAACTCCATCAGAGAAGTATTTTACACATGGCTGCTTCATGTGTCAATGCTGTGCTTTGCTTTAGTCGGGGAGCTTCAGAGGAGAACGACTATCAGATGAACGTGGAGATGAATGAATGAATGATGAGAATAATGCAGAGCTGCAGGTGTTTTCAGCTCAGATGTTGGCGTGTTGCTCTGCAGCAGCTCCAGTGTGTTCAGTTAAAGTGGTTTCTGAAGAGGAGCAGGTCTCAGACTGGATTCCAGACTCCGCTGATGTCAGCTCTTATTTTAGCTCTGTGGTTCAGGGTTTGTCTCTGTTTGAAGGAAACACAAAGACGTTTTATACCCTGACGTTCAGCTCACCACACTCACTTTAACACACAATATTCCTATAATAAAAGCCAGCGGTGGACCAGGACCAGGACTGGAGCCTAGAGTTACCACAGGGCCAGAATACACAGCAGACAGGCAGAAAACACAAGTGTTCCCCGTCCCACACGCCCTCCTGTCTTTAAAGCTCCACTAATCTATAGTTTTCAGATTGATCATGGATCAAATGACTCTGTAACTGCAGAGCTTTTTAGCGTCTTTTAGCTCCTAGTTTTGTTGTTTCTGTCTGGTTCTGTATAATCCAAAGAGAGTCAGCGGGGGTCTGTGGAGGCAGGAAGCAGAACTGACGGCCTCTTTTCAACCCAACATGTATGAAATACTAAAGCTGCAAAATGTTGCTCAGAAAGATGCTAAATGTTTTGAACCTCAAGCAGCTTTGCCTGCACTTTAATTTATTGATTATTTTGATCTCTTTGCAGTCAGCTGTTAGACAGCTGTCATTAGCTTAGCAAACATCTGGATTTATAGCTGATACAACAAGCAGTATATCACATGTTCATCAAACTTTCCTGAAATATTGGAACAGTGAACCGTATGTTCTAACTTTGTTGGATTTTAACAGCAAATCCACTTCAGGAGTTGGTTCTGTAAAGTTTAAAGGCTAACTCCACTCAGCCCAGGGTTTAACATTAACCATGGCCCAATGTAAAAATATATTTTCATTCTGTTCATGTCTTTTCATTTATTGAAGTTAAAGAAGGCTGTGTTAAATTGACTTTTCTGTTTTGTTTTTGCATAACTTTACATTTCAGCCACCAAAAAAATACTTTGGCCACCAAATTTAGGGGCTTGGTGGCCCGTGGGGCCAGCACTATAAAATATTAGTGTCTATCCCTGCAACTATTAGTCATTTAGACCCCAAATATGTAAAAATAGAGCCCAGCTTTAAACATTTCTTTGGCGTGTTGATGGATAAAATCATTTGTAAAAGGCAGAACGTGACAGTGATGCAGATCACGTGTTGGCAGAGCTGAAGCTGTGAGGACGAACATGAAGCAGCAACCAGTTTATTATCAGTCACATTTAAATACAGGCTCTCTCTCTCTCTCTCTGTCTCTCTCTCTCTCTCTCTCTGTCTCTCTGTCTCTCTCTCTCTCTGTCTCTCTGTCTCTCTCTCTGTCTCTCTCTCTCTCTGTCT
>VMKM01004559.1:0-15300 GCA_008360985.2 Macquaria ambigua | reverse complement strand
TTTACTCTAATGTTTGTATATATACAGTATATGTAAATATGCTTTTTCAGATTCATGAAAGATCTCTTAATGTCAGACTGTCTTACAGTATGTTTTGTCATAAGTTACAACACCATTGATCAATGACATCTATAAATAAATAAAAAAAAAAGGTTTTATTCAGTTATTTAGCTCTGATAGGTTTTAATTATTAGTTTGACAATAAATATGAAGCTACAGCCTGCAGCTGGTTAGCTTAGCTTAGCATAAAGACTGGAAACAGGGGGAAACTGCTAGCCTGGCTCTGTCTGAAATTAACAAGCTATATCTTATTTGTTTACAATATTTTTTATTAAAACCAAATTATAAAAACGTCACGTTGCGGTTTTACGGGGGTTATATGCCAGTCTATTAGTTGGCTGGGTGTGTGAGGTTGCCAGGCAACCAGCAGATACTTCATGCTTGTATCAATCTTCTCATCTAACTCTGAGCAAGAAAGCGAATAAGCACATTTCCCAGAATGTCCAAACTATTTCTTTACAGCAATCTCTTAATATTAATGTGAGTGGAAAAGCATGGCAGAACAGTGTGTGTGTGTGTTTATAAGTGAACGTGCCCGCGGTACGCACGTGTGCATTACAAGCTGAACTGTATCTAAAAAAGAGCCCGTGTTTGTTCCTCTCTCGGTGCTAATAAGCAACAGTAGCTTGGAAATCCTAGACGGCCCCGCGATCACCAGTCTGCCTCTCTCTCTTACAAGGGATTAAGTTGTCAGGTTACATTGAACTCTGAGCGCCCTCCACCCAGACAAAACCATCTTAAGGTGCAGGCCGTCCAGTTATTTATAACTCTGTTGGGTAAGCCTCCACTCTCTACAGCCCACTCCAGCGCATAGACATGTATGGGCTTCTGTGTTCAGATTTATTATGTAGAGTCAAGGGGAACACATCACAGTGGCTGTTTGTGAGTGTGTTTTTATCTACGCTGTATTGTTAAATTGCGTGATACTGTATCTACATGTTTCAGTCTCTCTCTCTCTCTCGCTCTCTGTGTGTGTGTGTGTGCGTGTGTGTGTCTGTCCATCACAGACATTTTACAAGACTGTCTGGCCACCACTGGTCAGACTTTCCAGAGAATTACATAATGGGCTTTCAGTGAAGAGCACCAGACTGACAAGAGCACCTTTACACACACACACAGTGAATTAGGAGTGCAGCAGATTGCAGACACACAATACCAGTTCTCTTTCCTTTTGTTACACTATCCTGCGTCCCACTCTCACTGCCTTTCCCACTTTCTCTCTCTTTCGCCTCACAGCCCACCTATCTGGAACTACCATCTATTTTGGGAGCTCGGCGCCGGCCAAGTATCGGCTGCAATGTGTAGAACACATCACGGGTAGGGGCCCCTTTGAGACAGGATGCGTTCTGGCTTAAGCACAGTGGTACGTGGGTGTAGGCTATTTTGTATAATCTCTCAATCTCTGGCTGTACATTGGTTTCAAATCAGATTTTAAACCTTTTTGTGACACATTTAATGACATTTTGATTTAGTATTAGAGAACTATTATGTTAGATATGTGGAGTTAAAAATCAGAGTTTTGGTGTTCAAATCCAACCTCTGCTCAACTTCCTCCTTTTTCTTTTTTTTTTTTTTTGAATCGTCTCTGATTGGATTTTCACCTGTGTGTTTCCACATTCAAAACATTCATGAAAAACAAGATTCATTTGCCTTAAGTTTATATGAAGGCTGAGCAATTTCTGCAGAGACAAGTGCCAGTAATGTGCTCCTTATACTGTAGGTCCTCACATGATTTACGGCCATGTCCATTACACAGTTAAATATGACAAAAAAGCTCTGAGGACAGTTATTGACTGTTTCAATAAATTGATTTATTCATTGTTCATTTATCAAAGCTGGGCAGCCCCCCCATAAAACAGCTGGATGAGACAATGTAAAAGACCATGGTGATAAATCCCCCACACTTAAAACAAGACTGTACAACCACGAAGAAAGACAGCATGAGGAAAACCAGACCTCACCACATTTCATCTGCTGACATTTCTACAATTACTCTTCAATACTCATGAGTGAGTTGCTGACATTTTTGTGCATTTCACAAATTTTTGCTCCATCAAGCAAGTGAAAACTTGAATCAATGTGCTTTTTACAGAAAAACCCTCTGGAATCTATTCACTGGTAAATACACTGAGCACGTTTTATTTATAGTAATATAACTTCAAGTCAATGTCAAGTGCTGATGTGGGGCTTTCACGCAGTATCTCTAGATTTGTTTAAAACTGAGAATTATTCACATTTTCAGTGATTTACGCTGGCATACACACACTTTCACTGAAAACCCCTTTACATGTAAATAGGCTGTATTATAGTTTTATTTCTTACATCTTTCTGCTGTATTTGTGTGCATAAATAGTGAAGCAATATTTTTTACAACCTTGAACTGTTCTATAATAATATTTTGAGTGATTATTAAGGCTTTGTAAATGTTTATGGGCGCCTGTGTCACTTTTCTTGTATTTTGGGTTCCTGGAAGCTTTATACTTTGTTTAATTGACAAAATGATAAGTCAGACTTACAGGTATAGCTGAGTTTGTGCTGAAAATGTACCAAAATGAACCTGGACCCCATACATTTAAGCATTTTAGCTGGCACCCAGTTATGTCTCTTCTATCGCTTACTTATCTTGCCTGCCAGAAATGAGATAGCATTTCTTCTTTGCATTTCTCTGTTTTTACTTCTTGTGATTCACAGCACAAAGGTTTTCAAATCAAAGACTACAGCTGTTGTCTAGACAGTGCGTTTGGTATAGCTTTGTGGGTTGTGTAATGGCCCCTGAAATTGTAGTTTTTCGAGAATGAAGAGTTTTCCAGCAGCTCCAAGCACCATAGTTTACCTCTGCATCAGCTGGAAAGAAACCATTGCTCTGACACTGATATTTTGTTCTTAGCTCCTGTGTGAAGCACTGAAACTGAAGTCCCTTAATTATTAATAAAAGTGTGATAGGAGCATTGTGTTTTCAAGAGGTGACAGTGCCCCATCAAAATATACCTGGAAAGAGACCATTACTTATTACTTATGCCTACACCTAATTAAGAAAAATTACACTTCCCATCTAAAGTGCTATTGTCTGACAGATTTGAGCACAAATGGACAAAATTCACTTCGCCAGATGCTGCCACAGATAAATCAAGACTTTTCATGTCTCATAACAGAACCACATTAAGGACAAAATACAGTACAGTTGGCTCACCGTACGATAATATTCTTATGCTTCTGTCACTATCCAAAGTGACAGAAGCTGGCAGAGAGATGGAGACTATTACATTCCACTTTTATACTCACATAATCACATTTAATTTTGTCTGTCACACACAAAAAAAAAAAAAAAACGAATGAATATGAATGAATATAGAAAAAAGAAAATCTTTTTTTTCCTTTTTGAGTTTGTAGTGGCACAGTTGCATCTGCTCTTTCGTAAACTTTATCGTCATGCCCTGCTACACATCTGCAGGATTAGCTAACATCAGGGGAAGCCTGATGACGACACCAAATTAAGCTATTTATCAGCGGGAGCAGCCGAGGTATCCAAATGAGGTAATGCAGACATTCAGCAGAGAGGACATAGTTTTTTCATTTCCTCCCAAATCAGGAAACAGAACAGGACATTAAAAAAAGAGGACAGGACAGGGGCTACAAGATAGTATTCCTTTATAGATTTCTCCTTCTCCTTTATTGATTTACATTTCAAAGTTTTTTCACAACCACTGTCTTGTCATTAATACTTAAAAAAAAAGATTTTATTAATTGTTTGTTCATATCATTTAGCTTTCTAGTTCTTTGTTCTTATTTTCATTGGTTGCCTGTCTCCTTCTTGATAAAGCTTATTGGACTGCGTGAACACCAGGGACAACGATCATCAACTACTGTCCTATTACTGACAATAAATATATTAGAATGTTGTCAGTAAACTAAAACCAGAACCAAATACCAAATCCATTAATTGATTCCTCGTCCCAATTATGTTATTTATTAACACAAGAAATTCTAAATATTCAAAATATGTGTTTAGTAAAATTGAAGATTAAACACAAGTTGGGCACCACTTAGTATTTCAATATTTATACATACATATTACACAATCTAAATAGCTTAAAATCCATTCCTGAATAATCCAATTACCTGATTATCATGCTTCATTTGTATCAGATTAAACATTTCAACATTTTGTGTAATCAGATTGTATGTTGATTAGTGCATTAGTGTGACGTGTATGTGTGTGTGTGTGATATCTCCTGATTGAGTTCCTCTGCTTGCTTACCACAAGATGCACTTTTCCCTCCGGGGCTAAAGGTCACAGAGGATTGTGGGAGCACGCTGCGCCACAGGCTGCGGTTGCGTCACCACCAGTATTGAGTCAGGTGCACTCCCAAGGATCTCACTGCCAGCTGCCGTCGAGGCAGGGATAATCTGCCTAAGCAGCTTTCACATGATTTTACCCACAGGGAAGAATTTAGGAGAGGTTTGTAAACCTCTTCAGACCTGTCCTTGGAGCTTCTTCCTGCTTTGACTTAAGAGGTGAACAGGGGTTGTGCAGCAGACACTACACCAGAGAATACAAAAAAACCCTAACCCTAACTCATTTTGCAATATATTTATTCCTACACACACACACACACACACACACACACACACACACACACACACACACACACACCTGTGACTTATCTTAAAATTTAGGATGTGTGCATCTTGTCCATTAGAGCTTTGCTCTCTGACTTTCTCTTTCAAAGTATGCTAAAACCCATCGCCTATCACTCCGTTAGCCATTACAGTGAAAGCACCATTACAAGAGGAGAAGTGATAAAGAACACAGATCAGATCTTATATAGATGTCCTGAGGGAGAATATCTCTACAGCAGATAAGAGAGCAGAGTTAGATTTATCTTTTTTGAAAAGGCTATAGGAAGTTTCTGTGACCTTCTCTGTGAGGGTCCAAGGAACTTGAACAGATGAAGTTAATCTACTAACAGCTAGGGGTCAAAGTCAACGGCCTGATGTCTATACATGCTGTGCAAATATGTGACTGGTATTACATACTCCAAAGGGCACCGGCAACCCTATCCTTGAAGAAAAGACTGTCAGTGAGTCTTCTGCGTCCACGCAAAGCTCTGACTTTTGGCATTTGATAGCACTGCAGATCAAAATGTTAAATGGTTTGATTTGAAAATAAAGACAACACTGACTTATATTTTCAGGTTGGAAAAAAACCCTTAAGAGAACAGCATAGAGATATGTGCTGTCATAACCATCTAAAATGAACGACAATCTACTGAAAAGTTGTCTACTTATTTTCAAAGGGATTTCTTTTCGTCTTTACAGATGTGTTTCCTCAGCCTCTTTCTGGCTTTCTTATCTCTCGCTGAGTTCAAGCAGCCCCTCAACAGCTAAGAGAGATTAAAGCCCGTTGAGCTGTTAGTGCACTAACTAACCCTCCGCAGATGCCTGCCTGGTGTTGATTAAAAGACTGCAATAGCGAAAAGTTTGCTATTAGTAAAAGTTATTGGCTAACCAACAGCAATCTGCAATTTAAGGACAATTGACTTTTTGCACTGCGGACATTTTAACATGGAAAGCAAACGCGTAATCAATAATAATATAATATACTTACTCACTGATATAGCTTACTGTGACACCTAAAGGAGCCATTGTTGATGTTATCCGTTTCACCTGTGCTTTTCTTTATTTCTGTACTGTAAAGAGTCTGTTTTCTGCTAAGGTGTTGGTACCTGTGCAGGTTTAGACAGAAATGAATGTTAACCAAAATCAACAAAAACATCATGATAATATTGGTCCATGTTAAGTGCCAGCTGACTGAGCAGATAACTGCACTACAATACCACATTATGGTACAGTACTAGTCCCTATCTCATCTTCAGACACAATTGCTTGAGTAAGGGTTTGCTATTACTGCTCACAGAGCAGCTCACACCTTAAGAAGATTATTGTTTATGTTCCCTCTGGCAGTATAATGTATGTCTCCAAACAGAAAGTGTGTTAGGTAAGTCCATAAGCCTGGAGTCTGGAACACCGATGTGCTGTGGTTCAGCTGCCGACATGTGAGTCTGAACAGTCGACTGACAAATGTCAAAAACAAAGTGCTTATACAATATTGAAATTTAATGTTGCCAATCTTTGCGAAAATGTTGTAAAATGTGTTTCCCAAGTCTTATCTTACTTTAATGACATTTCAGAAGAGAGATCCTGGACCCTAATGTTGTGCTAATATATCACAATTAGTTGTTTTATTGATCAAAAATGAAGCTATTGTGAGGAGTCACAAAAGCTAAAAATGGATAAAAACAAAACACACATTTTTTGTAATTATGTCTTACAGTGTATGACTGCATAGCAACAAACAATTTATGTCAAAACAATTTATACAACCGTAATTCCAATTTGAAATGCTTCCAACTTAACTTCTGCGCTGTAAAATAACTGAGCTAATAATAAATATATAATGATTGACAGTGTGTAGGTTGACTCAGTCCTCCTTTGATGATGCTCCTCCATCTCCCTGTTTGCGGCAGCTGTCTGTTCACCTCTTTCTGTGATGCTGTTCTGCTTGCTCACCCTGCACAGCTGGCACAGCAGCTGGCACAGGCACAGGTACAGGCCACCCAGGTCTAGCGGCACGGGTGTGGCACATCTGGAAAGAGGGAGGAAGAGAGGGGTGGATGCACACACATGAATATAATATATACGCTATCAGAAAGCAAAATGGTCCCATCCTGTTGGGTCAGGTGGATTCATCTTACTGCAGGTGCTTCTCCTCCAAGCCTCATGCATCCCTCCTTCCACAATCTCTTAATGCACTCACAGGCCGATTCCCCGGGAGCGGATCAGGCAGGCGAGTCACTGACCTGAAACTAACCTACACAACACACATGGTCAAGGCGTGACCCTTATATGCACTTTTATGGCACATTAATGCAGGTACTGGCAGTGCTACCTGAAGAGGATGTACAAGGGGGGAGTGGAATAATCCCGTGTCGGTGTTTCCTGTGTGTGTGTGTGTGTGTCACTGGAGTGATGGAGGATTGTGTGGGTGGAGGCGGGGGGGATGTCTGCCAAGCATAAGGACGGAGAGGTAAAGAGGAGCAGACAAGAAGATAAGGAGATTGGGACACAGACAGGGAGCTAGGAGCCAGACCGCGTTAAAGGTTGTCGAAAAAGAAAGACGATGTACTTGAGGCAGGCTGAGGAAGGAGGCTGCCCAGTTCTTGCTTCCATCTGCGGTGTTAAGTAAGAGCTCGAGGAGTGAGAGAAGGCAACGGAGAGCATGTGTGCAAGGGAGAGTAAGCCGGGGCATCTGGTTTTGTTAAGGCCCCAGAACATTCCTTCCCTCTGTTCGACTCCGGCTGGCAGCCTTTAAAGGGACACGTTCGCTCTCATATCCTGCTCCGGGCATTGCCCTCTCTCTTGAAGTTCGATTTATGACTGCTGAGGGTCACAGGCGAGAAGTCTGTCTGTCTGTCTGTTATATGTGTGCTCTTCTGCATGACACTCGGGGTTGTTGCAGAAATGTTAAACGTCTTTTATGGCACAGAGGAGTAAAAGCAGAAGCATGTTGATGACAACAGGCTTCAGCTGGCTATCTAGGTTTATTTATTTCCTATTCAAGTGTTATTAGTTTGGGTTTTTTCTCACTATTCATTAAGCACATAAATACAGATCTTATAAAAAGAGCATGACTACTATCCACTGTCACCACTAGCAATTAAGATTTTTCTAAAAAGGTATTAGTATCAGCAATAACATCAATATAGGCATAAAGAGGGAACCACATTGTCAGTGTTTTTATATTAGAATGATTTTCAGCTTTCAACTTTATTAGCTTTAACTCTAATTACTGATCTATTGAGCTCCCAGCATTAGTGGACAGCTTCTAAACTCCTTCAGAGGTTTGTGTTTCAACACTGAAAGGCTAATCTTGAAGTTTGAATAGCTAAAAATCCACTTCAGATGTTTGTTTTTCCTTTCAATTTTAACGAGGAGTCGTATTTCGAGCCTTCAAGACTTGAATGTGACTGCTGACGCTCGGATGATGCAAGCCAGGTGAAACTTACAGTTGTGCCAACACTGTACAGCAACATTATAATAACATATCATTAAAAACAAACACTAAAGTGTGCAGCTATCATGAAAACTAACCCAGAATGACAGAGTCTACAGTCCCATGATGCAATGCTTTTGTTACATGATACAGCAGGTGTCATGGTAGGAATCTCAACACATGAACATGCCGCATAAGTAACAGGGTTTTCATGCAGTGACGGACTATGCTTATTATTTTATATGATGGTCAGAGGCCGGATTCAATTCTGTCATCACCCTCATGTCGCTCCTGGGGATGGATGGGTCTTCAGTGCAGGAAAGGGCCGACCACAACAGTTCTTCAGCTGGCAGCTTTAGCTGGTACATGAGGACATAAAGCTTGCCAGTGAAGAACTGCTGTAGGTCAGCCAGCGAGCACCCTATACCCAACATGCACCCTATATTATTACCATAACCTGAAGAAAAATATGGCCATAGTCATTATCCACAACCATAGTCTCATAGTGACATAGTCCTAATATCTCCTAAATAGTAATTCTCAAAATCACCATCAGGGCACACAAGTTAAATAAAAAGTTGTTGAGGTTGTAACTTCTTATGACAAAAACTTAATGACTTTGTATTTCCAGAGAAGATTTTTGCAGTTGGAGATTTTTTTTGGAAACAGCATCTAGCAACCATTACATGTGCTCCATCTTAAGGCGCTTCCACATTGGCTTCAGCTTTTGGCCATGATGGTTGCCGCTTGGCACACACACACACACGCACACACACGCACGCACGCGCGCACGCACGCACACACACACACACACACACACACACACACACACACACACACCTTCTTTCTGGGCTCGCTTTAAAGGGAACTTGTTGTGGGAGAGAGGTGAGGAGCTAGAGAGAAAAGATACCAGAGAGGAAAAACTTTATAACATTATTTTGTGTCCTTATTTGTGAATACTGCAGTTAACAGTGTGTTTAAATGTGCGTGCAGTATAAAAGCGGCGTGTGCGCAAAAGCGTGGAGGCCAGCCTGCATCAGACATGCCAGCCTACTGTTTTAGCATTCTCTCTGCTTTTGCTATAATTGAATACAGAAGTCTTTGCTAGCTAGATAGCTTGGCCTCTGGTTACAGCCTGGAACTCCTGATAGAAAACAGCTCTTGTCCTGTGGGGCAGTTCAGTTTACAGCAGCCACACGGGGCTGAATGAAGGAATTTTTCCTTACAGTTTAGACACTTCCACTCCCTTGGCTGTGTGACTGCTTCACCAACATGTGAAGTATTTTGTTTTTTCACCTTGAGAAAACCCCACAAATTTCCATCCCAGTGAGTGTCAGTTTAATAGATTTTGGTAGAAGGATGAAGCCCTTAAGAGTAACTACACAGAGCCAATCTGGTCCATCATCTTCTTTGATATGAAATAGTTGTGAAGGTTTAACCATGGCCCAATCGAGTGTTAGAAATTAAAAGTGACAAGAAAACCCTTTATGTGATGTACCACTTTAACATTGCCTTTCCGCTGGCCACTGTGTAATACTTACAAGTAGCCCAGGATTTGTCTTGCCTGGCTTCCATTCAGCTGGCCTGACTTCAACTATTGCAGTCAGTCAGTCTGAAAAGCCTTTCCCTAGCAGCATATTCTTTCACAGTTCAAGGACAGGACTTTGGGCAAACTAGCTCTCAGCCACACCGCGAACCCAGCAACCCCTGAAAACTCAACGAACCCTGCGCTGCTCTGAGCAACAGTGGAAAGCTCTGCAGACACACACACACACACACACACACACACACACACACACACACCCTCTCGATGTGACCGAACGATCCTCTTCCACTGAGACACAAATTCTGAATGGGCTTGATCTTGTGCTGAATCCAGAGGGGTCCATTGAGGGTGTGTAACATTGCAGAAGAGATCCAGGGCAAAAGCTTCTCCTTTGTGAGTAAATTTGTAAAGAAGCACCCGATAGCTTCATCGCCCTTTGTTACCAGTGAGGAGATAAGTTACTTCTGGTGTTCGACAGATTGTGTTGAAACTGGGAGGAAGATTACATTTTTACAAAGAGATGGAGGGAGAGGGGAACGGATAAAAGGACGATGAAAAGAGAACAGCAAACACTAACAAGGTCAGAGATCAGCACAGCTACAATAAAACAAACTGGTGACCATGTAATAACCCCAACAATGACACAAGACCAAACAACAAGCTTCCCTCTGGCCAAGTAGCACAATCTGGCAACTTGTCTGTTCAGCTCAAAACATGATGTGCAACGAAAAGAGGCACTTAATATTTAGAATCGGATTGCTCGCTAACCCAAGCCAGCAGAAATATCTGCTGCACACGGAAGAATCTGAGCGAAGTTGTGGCATTAGCTAGAAATGTGACACTCCAGAGGGCAAGATGATGAGTCTATTTTCAACTGAGAAACACACACACACACACACACACACACACACTTTTACCAGCAGTAGGCAGGACAAATAGGACATTTTGACACCTTGTCATTACCAGGTTATCAACTTATCCCTGCTGTGTATATAATGTGTTAATTGTACTACAATTATTTTAGCCTGATGCAATCTGCAATCATTTTCACACACCGCTACTGTAGCTTCCCCTGGAACATTGACATCAAATCCTTATGTGTTAAAATGAGAGTCAGGAAAACTGGTTTTCTCTGTTGTCTGGACCTGCAAGGCTGAAGGGGAAATTGAAAGAAAGAAGAATGAGCACCAAAAGGTGCAAAAAAACAAAAACGACTATATGAAACTAATTTACATCCTCATTATAAACCAATTACATCCACTGGTTGGTTTTTAACATAGCATAAAAAATGAAGTTGTGCCTCTGGCGAATTAAAAAGCTTGTTGTGACAGAAAGCAGTTTTTTCCCTCTAAATGTAATTTCAACCCCTATTATTCCTTAGCTATGTTCTTTCTCTGCTCACGATATGTTAAGCATGCACACTACACACACACAGAGGCTGTGGGGAACACAGTGTACCAGAGGAGTGATTTATTACACAGAGCTGACGATTCCCAGGACAATTACAGCCAGCCTAAGCAACAGGCTGAAAATGGCTCCTCGGATTGTGTACGCACAAACACACAAGAAGCTCACAGTGCATGTGTGTATGAGCGATTCAAGCACTGTTGGACCTGCGCAAGTGATAACTTAAGTCATGGAGAACAAGGCCTACTGTCCCCAAATTGAGTCATTATTCTTAGGTTGCACATGCACAGAGAAACATCCCATATATGTTTGTACTTAAAGTGTTTTCAGCTTTTCCTGCGGCAGCACAGTGATTACTTATTAGACAGATGAACTAAATATCTGTTAAGCTCCAAAAACAAAGAATAACCTCTGAAACACAAACGGTGTGTTTAGTGGTAATGGGGATGAGGTGGTGGTTAACTTGGGCTTAGGATGAGGGCAAATGTTAAACCTGAAGTGAGGTTTGACTAAAGTAACACTTAAACCAAAGTGTTCTAAAATGTCACTGTGAGACTTAAAAAAAAATTAATTACGACCTACTGACACTTCGCAAAACCGTACGTATCAACATACCCTCATACAGAAAGTGCTTTGACTTCACACAAAGAGCGCTTCCTCTGGGGGGATGGGAAACACCCTCATTTGTTTCCAGTGCAACCTTGGTTTCCTTGGTTTGAGCTCTAATGGTCCTTCTCAGTAAATTTCACTATCTAATTGCTGAAGTATGATTTAAAAATAAACAACACACAGAGGAAGGAGAATGGATTCAATCTATAAACACTTGCCAATAACAACATATCCTGGAGGGCCGTGCAAGGAACGACTTGGCCAACGCGAAGGAATGGGAAGCCCCATGAATCATTCTAAGAATGCCACTTCTTATCCAAAATCAATTGCAAAGAAATGCATCCAGTCTGTGACATCTGAACAGTTTCAGCGTCATGGGTATAAGTGGTAATATAAGCTAAATGTTTCTTCTGCAGCATGAGACAGCACAAAGCTAACATGTGGATACTAGAAAGCTCCACACAAAGATTTAAGCCAGATTGCCTGCTGTATGTGAATGTAGTGCTAATACTACAGTTGAGTATACTGTAGTGGTTTTCTATACGGGCAGGATATCTTACATATGTGCTTGCTGTGTTATGAGGATGAGAGCAGCTTTGCAACAGATTCTGGCAAGCCTCTTATCTGTCCTCCAAAGGCCTCAACAATATCCATTTCACAAGCAGCATCACCCAGCCCTCGTCTTTTTTTATTGGTATTGCAGTAATCTAAAATATTTTCCCTTGAAAGCCGCGAGCTTGGCAGAACAGCCAATGTTAGCTTTATTGCAGCAACCTTACGGCACACCCTAGAGTAATTAGTTGTATAACAGCATAAAAATCACAGATATCCAAGTCCAGTTTGTCATGTGTCAAACGGATCTCAATTCTAGCAGAAAAAAAAAAAAAAAAAAAAAAAAATTATATATATATTTTAATACATAAAATGAATTTGTTATATTTGTAGGAATCCAGCATATTAATACAAGGAAAAGTCCTAAAACACTTGTTGCTTGGAAAGTAAAAGGTACCATTTATTGACTAGCAAACATCATAAATGTCAATGTAGGCTACAAAAATAATCCAAAACACGTGTTCACTGGGATTTGTTTTAGAATTTGGCTATAATCTACAACATCAACAATGGCTTTACCAGTAACGTAGATTCTGTAAATTAATATCTAAGGAAAATGGGCATTTCTCAATCAAGCCACCTCCAGCTCTACCTATAAAAATGCTTCCTTTGCTTCTGCATTCTTGTAAGATTCGTCAGATATATCTTGGCTCTGATAACCAGCTTCTCTTCTCTTCAGCTTAACTTCTGGTCACACTGGAAACCGTGCAGCTCTTGTCAATCAGCCGTTCTCATTTGCATTCACTCGTAATCAAGGATCCATGTTTGTATTAATCCCCCTCTGAGATTTTATAAACTCCATCAGTGGCCGCATTAAATGTTTAAATGATGCTTCTTGCATAGTGGACAACTAGTCCAAACTGTTTGGAAGAAAGATGAAAATTAAAATTCTTCACTTTTGCAATCCCCGGCGTGCACGTCAGTATGTGCACGTTTACGTTTATCATGTTTACACTGATGGCGTTGTGTGCGCCCAATTTCAACTGGTCTGCACTCGATCATACGTGCACACCCAACCCCCATAATCCTTTACCCAAGGCCATGACAAATTGCTTTCAAGTCAAGAGTGGATCAATATATTTGCCAGTGCTTTCCTCCTACAGCCTTGAATGGGATTAGTGAGAAGAAGGGGAATGAATTTCAAGACACACACACACACACACACACACACACACACACACACACACACACACACACACACACACACACACACAGATAGACACGCACACACACAAGCAAACACTGCTGAAGAGTAATTCCGGTGGAGAGGCATGCTAACACCAGCACTCTGTCAGAGTAGGTTCATCATTCGTACTGCTTGCTTCTCAAAATGACCAAGATAGGGGGGACAAGCTGGAAGTGACTGGGCCTGATCATTGTGAGTTTGTGTGAGAGGGATAATGTGTATGCATGAGGTATGTCAGCGAGCAAATGTATGCATGCATTGGGAGATCGGGGGAAAAAAAAAAGTCCAGGCCCTGTTTTATAGAAGCGCCACCAGCTCATTCTCTCACAACAAACACACACTCAAACCATATGAATTATGAAATGCTACTTGACACTGCTGACAGAAAATGAGGGAGTGCGTGCGTGTGAGTGCACATATATGTGCAGGAGCCTGTGTATCTTTATTGTATAATCTCTCACGGCTGCTGTTTATCTAGATATGAATTAATGATTCAAAATGAAACCGGTTACAGTTGGAAGTGGAAGAACAACTTCAAGTGGTAGAAAAACAGGAATAAGGCATTGTTTAAATGTGGACTGAAGCCCTGTAAAAGGCTAATGTGTCCCTCATAAGAGGTTTTGTCTAGTACAGCTGTTCCCCTGGTAGGAAACATCCAGTAATGTCCCAAAGTGCAGTAATAAGAGGTTTTCTTCTAATTTAGGGGCCGAAGCTGGAGGGTTGGGGGTGAAGGAGAGGGATGCAGAGAAAGACAGCAGTAAGGGTGGGGCCCATGAAACATGGCATAAACAAGTGACTCAGCCACACACACACACACACACACACACACACACAAAACTCCACAAGGCATTTTTGCTCAAAAAATACAAATTCAAATACAACAACCTGATAGCAATTATGCCAGTCATTATCCCCACACGTGTGAAATTTTGCAGGCCCCTTTGATCCAGTGAGCACAGCTTGTTAATGCACTGATTTCCTTCAAGTGCATGATGGTATTTGCTTAAGGAAGAGGTAACAGGAAGTCAGCAGGTGGGGAAGAGGAAGAGGAAATGGCCTTTTCAGTAAAGTCCTGCAGAGCGTCTAACAGGATTTTATACTGAGCATCTGGAGCCAGGAATGCATGGGAACAGTATGGAGTGTGTTTGCGTGTGCGTGCGTGTGCCTGTGTGTGTGTGTGTGTGTGTGTGTGTGTGTGTGTGTGTAAGAAGAGAGGGAGCTGGGGTGGTATCTGCCTCAGTGATGTCATGAAGTGAGAAGCAGACAACCTGGTCCTGGTGTTCCCACCACACACGGATGAGACAATGACGCAGCATGACTCTGAAACTGCGGACGTGTGTGTGCGTGTCTGATGCAAGCTCCCTGTGAAGGACACAAAAAGTGTCAAATTTTCTACACACACACACATGCACGCACTTGCACACGCACACAGATCAAATCATCAAATCATCCTTTGGAAAATATAACTGAGCAGGAGGGAGGGAGAAAGCTCCGGAGACAGTGAGATACAGAAACATAGGGGTGGAAGTAGGGGTGTGAACACTGGTTAAAGGGGCCCAACATAAAGAAAAGATTTGTGTGCTTCCTCCAGCTGTCATCTCCCTTCCTACCACTGGGAAGAAGTGTATCAAAGAGTACATTGTTTCTCTCTATGTATCTGTTTGTGTCCAGCCCTTGCTCTGGCTAAATGCCCCCGTACTCCCCACGAATTCATCCTCCCTCTCCCTCTTTCTCTTTCTCTGTGTGTGTGTGTGTGTGTTTATTTTGTATGTATGTATGTATGTATGTATGTATGTATGTATGTATGTATGTATGTATGTATGTATA
>VMKM01004558.1:0-15325 GCA_008360985.2 Macquaria ambigua | reverse complement strand
GAATGTCATTAGTTCTGCAGGTATTTGGTCATAAACCAAAGTGTTGGACACATTAACATGTTGACCTGATGATGGCGCTAGATGAAGAGTCAGAGGATCACCAGAGTTATTACAGTTCACATTAACGATGAACCATGTTTCATCACAATCCATCCAACAGTTGTTGAGATGTTTCAGTCTGGATCAAAGCCATAGAGCCACGCTGCTAAAAACACTACTCAATAAGGAAGTATTACTACTACCACTCGTACTACTACTGCTCACAACTATAATAACTTGTATACAATAACTTGTATATTGGTGTAGAACCGTTGTGCTTCACAACAAGCAGAAAATAAGAACTGAAATAAATAAATACGATGTCTGATAACAAAACACTAAAAACAAAAATCAAACAAATTGTAAAAATGATATAATAACAAAAATAAAAGCTCAGGTGACAAGGTAGGATTACTTCAAACTAAAAGCCTGCTACTTTTACTACTTCTAATCTTCTACTATTATTCTACTATTATTATTACTACGCTGCAACTAATGATTATTTGCATTATGATTTAATCTGCTGACTTATTTCTCAATGAATGTGTTAATGATTTGGTCTATTAAATGTCAGAAAATAGAGAATTAGTCACACCACTTATTTCTGTATTTCATTCCATGTCTCTATGTGAATTTAAATGTATGTACATTTATAATGCATAAGTGATTAATTTAGTGAATAGATGTAGATGTGTTGTGCAATGTCAACACAATATTGCAGTCACTTGATGTCTCCTCCATAATGAACGGAAGAAAAAAGAGAAAAAAGTGTGAGCAATAGCAATAAAAAGTAATAAAAAATTTGGTCTAAGAAGAAAAATGAGAACCTGCAGACTGTTGACCTGCATCTCTACAGCCACCTACAACAGCCTGAACCTGAACTGGGACCAGCACCGGTCTGGAGGTTTAAACAGGTCTGCAGGTCTGCACTGAGCCAGACTCTGAGAGACAGCAGCTGTCCTCACTGTCTTCTCCTGCCTCATGTCGTCTGAACGCTCTGCCACGTCTCAGCCTGTCCCTCAACAACACAGCAGGAATGTAAAACCTGGAGTGTTTCCAGCTTTATGGCAGCTTCACTACATGGAAAGAGGCTGAGCATTGTTCAGGAACAGTCAGAGTAAAACAGCAAACACAGAATAAACCAGTCAGTCAGAAATCTTCCTCACCACAGGTAAGAGCCGTCCTCTGCTTCCTGGTTCTGGCTGTTCTCCATTGAAGGTTTCAGGTGTGTTAGTCCAGTTATTCTCTGAGACGTGCGTTCATGTAAGACGAGGGGGTTCGTGAAGCGGCTGGCTCCCTCGGTGAGTATGTCTGCAGGCTATAAACTTTCTTTAATGAATGGGATGGTTCAGAGAGGAGGGGAAACCAGTCAGCGCCTGCAGACACGCCCAGCTTTATCACTGTGGTCCACACAGCTGCCACACACACTTAAACAACAGCTAAAAAACATTAAAGGAACATAGAGTTAACTTATACAACGATGCCAAAAGACAAAAAACATGTGAAGCCACAACAAAAACTATAAAACAGGCTGAACGGCCCAAACACAGAGAAAATATGTCAGATTTTATACACTGACATGAAATAACAAAGATTTGACAAAATATGACATTTGGCATGTTTGGTCCAACCTGACAGTGCTGCTGAGAATCAAAGGGTCAGCCCACCCAAATAATAAAAAACTAATTTTCTTCCTTACCTCTGGTGGAACGTAGTCACGCTGAGATCTTTGCTCAGGTTTGAGATCTGAGTGTCTGTCTCTTAGGTTTCTGCCTCCACTCCAGTGGTACGATGGAGGAGAATGAAAACTTACATTTTAAAAATTAAACAGCAACATCTCTTTCCAGAATACTCTGGTTAATCCACAGACCTCAATGTGGACCACTTTCATTAAAGGGGGAGGATATTTTACTGCTAACAGTTCTAGTTTTATTAACTGGTTTTGTAAGAGTATTATTTTTCACTCTTTTTATTTTGGTAAGAGATTTGAGAACTTTTTCTGCCACTGGGACAGGGCACTTAACTTTATGATTTCAGGCATTATTAGAGACAGTTCTATGTTTCTAGTGAATGTTTTATGGGTAGTAGTTTTCTTTTCTTGAAGTTGATGTGACTGTCAATATATAAAAAAAGTATAAGAACAATATTTTAAAATATTTATGAAGAAATATTTTACATTTTGAAGTTATTTCTTTATAATTATATTATATCTTCAGATGTTTCAACTGAAAATTAAGAAAGAAACGTTGCAGGAATTTGTGTCGTTAAGGCTTTTATTGTGAAGCAGATCGGAAGTGGATATTTTGAAAAGCGGAAATCAAGGTGTTTACATTGTTAGCATTTCTGCTCCCTGCCTAAGCTAACAGCTAGCAAGCTAACAGGGAGCAGGTGGATGTTTTCCCGGTCAGGTTTAACGATAACTGGTAGTTTTATACGGTTATCTAAATCTTTTCAGACATTCACAGTTGTAACGTTACACCGTTTATCTGACGTCGTCCCGGTTCTCTTCCGGTCCGGACTGCCTCCTCTGCCCGGTGTCCACTGGTTACGAAGTTACTCCAGAAACAGACAAATGCCTAAAAAAGAGAAAGCAGTGAGTTATTACAGCTCGTTCCTTCAAACTGTTAACCAGGTCACATTGACGTTTTTATGTATTTTCTTATCTGTTGCTACACTTAAATGTTGTTAACTAAACATTTTTGTATTGCTGTACTTGTTAATGTCAACCAACCACCACCTCCATGGTGGAGAATAAACAGCACTTTCTTTGGCTAAATGGGCCTTTTTACCTGTCGTGCCATTAAAGCAAATCTAAATTTGTGTGACCTTTAGTTAAGGTTTGTTGCTGCTTATAACCACCTGAGAGTGAAGCGATATGAATAACTGGCTTTGGGTCTCTGCATCGGTTTGCTCCTGGTGGAAGAAATATTTATTGATTTACATTAATGAAATTATTACTGGATAAATACTCTCTTCCAGGTGCATGTTTTGCATTCAAAATTTAAAATACTTTCACTAAGATAAAATATGTAAGTTAATTAAATAGTTAATTAGTACTCCTCCTAAGTGCAACTCATAATAGTAACAAGAGTACAAAATCTGATAAATTGCCCCTTTCAGACCAGAGATTATGTAAATGTTGTATGTGGTCGTGCTCCAGGTGCAGCCAGTTATGTATGTATTATAGACATTTTGTTATAAGTGTAAAGTCTCATAAAATGGGAACAACTTCAAACCTGCACTTTAGTATAGTGTTTGGGTAAACCTGCTTTACATTCCTTACACTATAACTAACTAACTATAACTAACCCTCCATACGGTTAAACCAGGTGAGAGGACAGCCAGCTGGCGGCAGAGCAGCAGAGGCAGAAGCGTCTTGTCCGGTGGCCCGAGACAAAAGTGGTGCTGTTACTATAACAGTGCACGCAAAGCCCGGCTCCAAACACAGCGGCATCACAGGTCACCTTCACACTGTTTATAACAACAAGACAGGTGTTGTGACCACCTGAAAGACGACTTTGACAACTTAAACCGCTTCTTTACTTCCACTCTTGCAGAAGTTTCTGCAGAGGCGGTTGGAGTTGCCATCGCAGCCCCTCCAACAGACGGAGAAGCCAACACTGAGCTCATTCGCTACCTGGCTGAAGTCCTGGACCTGAAGAAAAGTCACATATCTCTTGACAAGGTTCCTGAAATGTATTCACATCCACTGCAAGAGACAGTGTTTGGTCGTATGGTGTGAAGGTGTGTTCAGACTGAATGTGAAGGACATTTTAAAGGAAGCATACAGAGTTAATGGACAGACACAAAGACACACAGAGACGCATCAGTGCGAGTTTAAAATGTTATAGAGTTCCTGGTTGTTTTGAAATCCGTCTGAGCTTTCACACACAGCGTCAGTGCCTGTTAACCAGGTACTGCAGCTGGTGACAGACAGCTGATGTCTGTACTGTCACAACCACTCGCTGTTCATGGCTTTTAACTGCAAAAACAGTCAACAGTAAAGTTGTCTTCGTATTCAATCTGAACACACCTTCAAACCTGCCACCTCCACTTCCTTTATCCTGACTCCTTCCCCTTCTTTATTCTCATTCGTCCCACCCCTCCACTTTTTTGTTCTGGCTTTTTTTTCTCCTTTATCCGTCCTCCTTTACAGCATTTCTCCTGCCTAAATGTACCTCCTTTGTCCTGTCTCTTGCAGGGCTCCAGGTCCAGAGACAAGCTCATCAAAGTGGACTCCTCTCTCAGTCCAGAGGAGGTGTTGAGGAGGCTCAGACAGGCTGCAGGCTGACAGGAGGGACGGAGGAGGTGGATGGAGGCTGAAACATGCTGCAGGCCCACAGGAGGACAGAGGACGGAGGAGGTGGGAGGAGGCTCCTATCCCCTTCATGTCACTTTTTAATCACTTGCAAAAGAAGAGTATAAGTGTTCTCCTGAGCCGCAGGAGAATTGAAAACATGGAAATTAAATAATGAATTATATGATTATATAATTATTATTATGTTTGGACATTTTTTATGATGGAATATGTCACTGCAAATGTATATTTTGGCGGTTAATGAAAAGACAAGTTGTTTTTATTTATATGAATTTATACATGAACTGACTGAAGCCATTGTACATTTCACAGCTGGACCAGTATGGCTACTGGGACACCAACATCACCATGGAAACGAACTGATCCTCCAACCAACCAGCAGTGAGCAGGAAGTGTTTCCGTCCATGGACCTGCTGGAGCTTCAGCAGAGACGTGTCCTGCTGTAGACTGGATATGATGTTTACATGTTGGGATGTCTGCAGTGACTCATGTAAAAGTAGTTTTTTATGATTGTCATTTGGTTAAATGTCTTGTTGGCTTTAAATAAACAGATTATGAATCTCTATGATTAAAACACTTGTGTCTTAAGTTTTGTATTTTCTCCAAGATGAGATTTTATTAAAGGCAAACTTTAAAGTCCTTCAGGATTCAGAGAGAAAGAATTTGTTGCATTTTTATGATCTCACAAGATGTTTTTGGTGTTTTGAGTTTTTTCAAGGAAATATGGAATGAATATTGATATATACTGTATGTAAACGCAGCAGCAGCAGATGGCAGTGTGTTACTGTTACTGTCTGCTGACAGTTTAACTCTGTGGTTTATATGTTGCTGTGAGATCTGCGGGGAGAGAAGAACAAGCTGGAAGATGAAAACACGAAACCTACTTATGGAGGTCTTTATTATTTACTCTATTTCCAGCAGCTACAGAGGAGTTTAACAGTAGAAAATGTTTGAGGAAAGGCCAAACGTTGACCCTCTGTGCTGCTGAGAAGATTTAAAATCTTTTCACACTGAGTTTGTCGACTCAGCTCCAGCGGTGTAATGTAACTTAGTACAATTTTAATGTTCTTTACACGACTATTTTTCCGGTACTTTATACTTCTTCCTCACTAAATTTCAGAGTGAAATTGTACTTTTTACTCCACCACAGTTATTTGACAGCTGTAGTTACTGGTTCCTTTGCAGATTAAAATTTAATACACAAAACCTATAACTGTTTTTTATTATGATACATTATTATAGATTAAATTACCCAACAATAGCTATATATGGTAGTTAAGATGAGCTCCCTCTCCTACAGCATTAAGATGCTCCTTTATATGTTTTTGCATTAGTAATTATAATTACTTAAGTATCAGTATAGTATAATAGTGGCAGGACCGTTCTTCTGTACGAGTACTTTACTTATGGTTTTTCATGCAGGACTTAGAGTAAATGGACATAACAAACTAACACTTCAATTTTTAGGGTAAAATTTAATATTCTGGGTCCTGCAATTTGCCACAATTTTGGCGAACATTGAGATGTCGTTAATTGTGTTGACTTTATGAGCAGTTGTTAATTTCCAGAATAATTAAATTGAAAGAACGGCTCCATGTAAACACATTCAAAATATTTATTAATTGTTCATTTATTATTATAAACGTAACTGTCCTTATTTGTTGAATTGTATGTTTAAAATTGCAAGTGTATCAATACACAACAACATGTACGACCCTGTCTCAACGTTTCCTATAAATCATATTAAATTACATCGTCTGTTCCAGGAACTGTTTTCAGTTCCTTTCAAAGACATGACTAGAAACTTTGAAACAAGCTGTTAATGCTAACAGTACATACTTAACACTAATATTAAATACATACAATTAGCATAATGTTAGAATCATGTTATGCTAACATGTTTAGCATTACTGTTAGCGCTCAAAGTCAGTGTTGAACACAGTTACAGGGTTAACATTAGCACATTTATGTTAGCATATTAACATACGTAAAGCTAGCATGCTGACAGTAATTTGGTCATTAGTTTTAGAGGTATAATAACACTATAAAATAATTCTCCAATAACTACTACTTTCCTTATCAGTAAATATGTAAAATGTAATTCATTGTTAAAACAATATGTCCAAGGTGATATTTTCAAACTCCATGTTCTACCAACACTATAAAGATGGATCTTTTTTGGGGGGTTAACCAAAGACAAATTATTTAAAATTATATAAAACAGAGAAAAGCAGAAAATCATCGCATTGGAGAAGCTACAATCAGAGAATGTTTGGCATTTTTGTTCCATGAACAACTAGTAGAAGATCAAAATTAATGTAGATTCATCTTCTGTCAGTCCTCTAATCAATTATTAGAAAGAAATGAACCTAAATATTGAACATTTGGCAACAATGTGGCTCATAAACATTCTTATGAGTTTCTTATAAAAGAAAGTAAATGATCAAACAAATAGGAGTTGGTTGGATCAGGTGTATGAGGTGAGGAGGTGGTACCAGTCAAATCTATACTCATGGACCTAATGTGTCTCATGTTTTGGTTCATTTTTTCACCCTGTGGACAGAAGTGTTCCACTCAGGGGCCTGGGTCCCCGGGGCCCCATGTGATCCACCAGCGTTTTCAGAGTCGTGATTGTGAACGCCACTCATCAGCACGTCTTACTGTAAGTCTGTGGAGAAAAAAGGGGGAACAGCTCATTAGCATCAGTCACCAGCCACAGAATCAGAGGATTGGCATGAATTAGTGGCGCCGTAATGAGCCCGGTTTCTTCAAGTTAAAAAGCTTCAAAGAGATCGAGAGCTCGGCTGGATCATCAGCATCTGAGCTGACATCAAAGTCTGGACAGATAATGACTCCCAATCAAACATCACAGCTTTTATGAAGCTTCGTCCTCAAACTGCTGAGTTTTATTTTATATTCCAGCTCTCTGCGAACAAAGTTTCTGCTTGTCAGGGACTGTTAAAACAGAGTCACTGAGAACATTATATAAGAATGACCTTGGAGTGGGCTACAGGGAGTTTGTTTTCAAGTTTGACCAAATCACACGTCTTCATGCTGCTAACTGAAGTCATGTTTCTCGGCATGTCTCCTGTGATGAGCCCGGATCAGCAGCTTTACGTCGGCTGCTGAAGCTCCTGTCAGGCTGACGGACGCTCAGACGACGTTAAGCCTCTGCTGGCTGGACGGACATTTTCCCTCCTAAATTAAAGGGATTCAGGAACATAAATCCTCTTCGCCTCCATGTTGGGCGCTGGAAGATCTCTTTCTGGTCAGTCTGTGGAGATTTCAGAAATGTCAGCCTACGGTGAGTTACAGGTTGCATTCTGTAAAACAAAATGAAAGGAAATTACTAAAATAATTAAAATAAGCAAACGTGTTGCCCCCCACAGATGATGCAGAGAGTCCTGTATGCATGGGGGATTCTCAGACAAAGGGCCCCTATAGGCACCACCCCCTCCTACGTAACAAGACACAAAACAACGACAAATGACGTAGCCTTTATGTAGTCGTTTTAAGTTTCTTTGTAGTCGTTTTGAGTCTCATTTTGCATCTTTTCGTGGTTGTGGACCCCTTGGACCCCTGGGCCTGGTCCCAGTATGCCCATTCAGTAATATTCAGCATGTATGTAATGTTCAATGCAATGTTTTAAGCCCTGCAGTGTGAGTATACGTGACACAGGTGCATTAACCCTGGAGGTTTTGTAATTGAGGGTTTCATCATCTGACCACATCTGCACAAAAACACTCTAAAAAAAACAGTTGGACTGTGACGGGTCACATCAATGAGGAGCTCCAATTAAAAGATACTGTGAGGTAATCAGCCGTCCACACAGAGGTGATAAGAGGACATTTCTTGCTTTGTTGCATGTCGATGGAGGACGTTATTTGGTTTGATTTGAGTTTGATTGAGCTGGATTGCTTTTTCCTTCAGAGGATTACAGTGAAACTGAGAAGATGGAAGTAAGAAGGTGCAAATCTCACTCTTCTTCTCTGGGATTTCAGAAATGATGTGGCTGAAAATGTTTCTGTTCAGCTCATTTGTCACTCTTCATTTTACTCAGATCGCTCTTGAAGCCTCAATATGAGCACAGGTGAGTGATTCACACCAGCTACAAAACAGATCCATCGCTTTACAGACAGAGACAATGATAGAAAGCGACAAATATGGAGGAATACCTGCGGTATGAGTCACATCCCAGGTAACAAGCTGGGCCTGCTGCAGCTGAAGGTGGACACTGTGTCCTGGCACCAGAGGACCACATGGGACCCAGCTCTGGTCCAGATTTGGCTACATTAGGGTTAAGACTTTAGACTAGGACCAATTTAGACTGAGAATCTCCTCCCGTTAGCAGCACTCAGATGAACTTTGGGACGGTGTTGGCCCTTATAATTCGACCAGTTTACTTGGGCTGCCAAGACATTTTGGCTACAAACCCACAAGGGGCTGGGGCATCCTGGTGACCTGTAGGGCGTTTGAGGCACTGACAATGTCACCGGTTCATGTCCAGTTGAGGAAACTATGTTGCATGTCATCCCTCCTCTCTCTCCCTTCATTTCATGTCTCATCTCTAGCATCCACTATCAAAATAAAGGTAAAATGCCCAAATAAAACTCAAGGGCCCCCAGGTGAGTTGTGGGTTCCTGTTGACTCAAGTAAAAATGCAGGACCTGTCCTGGGGCCCTGACAGTTACTTGCTTTACTCGATTAATAATCCAGCTCGGGCTACTTGGGGGGACAAGGATGCATTGACTCTCCCCTAACAGTGATCCTTACATGAAAAAAACCCCACAAGAGTCAAACATGGCTGCTTATTTAAGCAACTCTGTGTTGAAGTTGGTGGCCTGACACAGAGATAGCAGAAGAAGAGTCAGAGGAAGAACGGCCCGGAGCCTGACAGAGGATCAAACGCCCACAGAAGAAGAAGAAATCAAAAGATCAAAAGATGCAGAGCTGCATCCTGCTGCAGATTCTCTTCTCTCTGCAGTGAATACCAACAGCTTTCATCCTCACTTTCACAGCAAAGAGTCAGCAGTATGTTGGGGGGGGGGGGGTTTATGGGGACATTTCTTCACGCTGATCCCAGAAAGAGACAATCACAGACCAAATCATGCCCTGGAGCCGGGCAGGACAAGGCGACGGCTTTTAAACCTCTTACTTCACTTCTCTCTGCAGGTTTATTTATAGTGGATCTCAAACAGGCCGCTGGCCCTCTGGGCGCTGACATAACACACTGAATTAATGCTGAGACCAGTTTCCTTGTTTACCATCTATTCTCTGCGTGCCCAGCTCTGGCTCCACGTCAGCTCTTATTCTCACACTAATACCTCGCTGACAACAGGAGGATTTGGGTTCTGCAGCTCTGACTCTGCAGGCCGGATGTTTACCGGCAACAATCCGCTCAGTTTGTGGTCGTAAATAAAAAGTCTGGGATCATCACAAAGTAAAAAAATAAAAAAACACCAGATATGAACAAAATTCAATTATCACTGAAGCATCCAGTTTCCTTTCAGAGTCTCAGAGTCTTAAGAAAGCTCTGGAAAAGAAGGAAAGCCAAAACCTAAAAGTGGGACTCACTATGTTACATAAATATACAACTGAAATAAGAGTCTACAGCAAAGCTAGCAGCTACTGAGGCTGTACTTAAGTACAGCGGTGCTTTGAGCTAAATGCTAATATCAGCATGCTCGGAAAGACAATGCTAACATGCTGATGTTAAGCAGGTACCATGTTCACCATCTTAGTTTAGCATGTTAGCATGCTAACATTTGCTAATTACCGCTAAGCATCCTTGTGAGATGAAAGATATTGAGGAGATGTGTTCAGAAATATGAATAGTTTTAGCCATGCTAGCAGCGTAGCTGTACAGATGGCCATTGGTTCATCGTTCATGAACTGTAATAACTTTGGTGATCCTCTGACTTTTCCTCTAGCGCCATCATCAGGTCAACATGAGTACACAAGTATGTGTCCAATACTTTGGTTTAGCAAATGTTAGCATGCTAACATGGTAAACTAAGATGGTGAATACGGCAAACATCAAAATGTTAACAGTATCATTGTGAGCATGCTAGCATGCTGACGTTAGCATTTAGCTGAAAGCAACACTGTACAGCCTCACAGAGCTGCTAGCATGGCCAAACACAGAAGGCAAAGCTACAAATTAGCCTCGCGTCATTCACACAAATTTGACCGTTAATGAAGCAGATTCATAAAATAAGCATGAATGTTTTTCTGCTCAAGTTGAAACATTCACACTGTTCATGCAAATTCGCATCTAATCGTTCCCACTCGCTTCTTTCCATTGAGTTTGTATAAAATCGACAACAGTTCTTTGCTTGGATGGCCACTGCAGCCAGTTTTGACTCCTAAAATGTACACCATTGTGTGGCTCTGCTGCGGAAACCAAACATTCACAGGTTTGACCTCCTGCGTGGAAATAGTGAATGTGATGTTATCCTGCAGCCCGTCTCAACAGTATGACGCCAGTGTCCTCCAATAACCTGAACAACAAAGCTCCTGTGTGTTTACCATCTGAGGGACGGAGGGTTTTAAGATGCAGCTCCTCAGCGTGTGTCAGAGCGGTTTAAGTTGAGTTTATATGAAGGTTGGGGACATTAATACCTTCATCCCTCCACACTAATATGAAATATAAATAGAAGCACCGCGGGGAAGGAAATACATTCGAGTTGGTTATTTAAATATGAAAAGGAAATTGGAAAAAGGCTTTGTCTCTCCTCCACCAGCCGCGGCTTTACGCAGATTCATTCTGGCAATTTGTCTATGAAAGGAGGACATTTATCAAAGCAAATCACTTCATCCATAAGCAATCTGCCCGTTTCTCCTTTGGATCAATGACAAACAGGAAGACACCGAAACTTTCACTGTTAAACTCTGTATAGACTTTTATTCACGTCTCCACAGTTTCCACCAGATTTATCACGTTTTCTGCTCAGTTTTTACCTGCCAGTTCAATAAATGTAAACTTTATTGCCATTTGTGCTTTAAACATTCTTATTATTCAGAGGTGGTGGAAGTATTCTGATCCTTTACTGCAGTAAAAGTACAAATACCACACTGTAAAAATACTCAGCATTAATCAGTAAAGTGTAGTGTTGAGTATTACAGCAATAAATGTTCTGTCTGATCTCATCAGATGATTCTTCCATATCATTCATGGAAAAGCAGGATTTTACTGTTGGAGCTCATTTTCAACTAGTTTGTATCTAATGATTCATTCTGGATTCATCTGCTGATTCTTTTCTCCATTAATCGACTGATTGATTGATTGATTGATTGATTGATCACAATGATCCAGAGCCCAAAGTGACTCCTTCACAACCAACAGTCCAAACCTCAACATTATTAACAACATTAACATTATTAACATCATTCAGAGGAAAAGCAGCAAATCTTCACATCTGAGAAGCTGCAACCAGGAAATGCTTTTACAGGAGAAATGATGTAAATGATTATCAGAATAATACATTTTCCATTAATCGAGTAGCTTTATAAACGGACACACGGTGGTGCTGTCTTCTCAGCACTTTATGGTCCTTTGCCAAATGTTTTAATACATTTAACTGAACTCTGTGAGTTGAAAGTATTAAAGACGTCCTGCTGTGTTTGATTCCCTCTGATATCTGAGTTTCTGCGTGATGTCGGCGTCTCTGGAGGATTAAAGAGAATCTTCCAGCAGCTGTGATCTCCTGCAGTCTGACGCTGCAGACTCTTTACCTTATTTTTACTGTACACGTGTTTATAGCCGAAGCTCATGTCCAGTCTGAGTTACACCGACAGACTGGATTCATGTGGAGGATCTGATCAATGTACAGACTCCTGTCCTGGAGCAGAAAGCTTCCTGTTTCTCTGGAGGTTTGCTTTGGAAATGAAACATCTCCATCTCATCATTCAGCTTTAATGTGTACATGTATATATATATATTTTTATTTTCTAGTAATAATTTCATCACAATAACTACTTTTTATCTTTGTATCTTGCTCTGTTTTATTAATGTTTGCTTTTTTATCTTGCTTTTATCATGTGAGGCAGATTATTATTATTATATTAAACCATATTAACCTCTTTAACCCCTGCATGTCCACCATCGCCGACAATGTGCAGCCAAACTTTGTTTACACAGATATCAAATATGTCGGCGATGCACAAAGACATCTTTCCATCTGGTGAGCGTGGAAATGAAATGATATTTTTCTATTTCGAAGTCCAGCTTGAGGGGACGTTTAAGGAGGGCAAGGTTTCGGGTTTAAGAGGTTAAAGACATCAACGTGTCTGCAAGTCCTGGAAAAGTCTTAAAATGTACAATTCAAGTACATTCAAGGCCTGAAATGGTCGTTAATACAGTTAATTGAAGGTGTTTTTCTGGTTTACATTAAATGAATCATAAAGTCATCTCATAATTCATTCACGCTCTGGTGATTTTTAATGTAACTCAAATGTTAAATGTCTTTTATAAACTCCTAAATAAAAGTTGACAAAACTTTCAATCATTTATTTATTGATTTATTTAGTTTAGAGTGATTATTGGACATGAGAATAATTCTCCTAATATTGATCTTGTTTAATATTTTATGTTTTGGATTTTATTTACTTTTATTCTTTTGAATGTAAATCTCTTTGTATCTGGTTTGAAAGGTGCCATATAAATAAAGTTATTATTATTATTATTGATGAATCATCCACTCATCTGAGATCATTAGGAGCCAGCTAGCTACGTCATACCCGTGACGTCTCCGGAGGCTGGAGGGGGCGGGGCGGTTCGTCCAAAGACCCCGCGCGCAGCGGGCAGCGCGTGCCACACACCTGGAGGAGAGAGGAACGCAGCTCGCGGAACCTGGCAACATGTGGGCGCGAGCTGTGCTGTGCGCGGCGCTGCTGTCCGCGCTCTGCCCGGCGGGAAGGACGGAAGCCGAGAGGGACGAGAGGGACGAGAGGGACGTCCAGGACTACAGCTACTCCAACTCCAACAGACTGGTGAGCACAAACAGTACTTCATACCAGTTAATACTGTATACTAATACTGTCAAAACAAATACTTATACCAGTTTAAATACTGTCAAATCAAATACTTATACCAGTTAAAACAAATACTTTATACCAGTTAATACTGTATACTAATACTGTCAAAAACAAATACTTATACCAGTTTAAATACTGGTCAAATCAACACTTATACCAGTTAAAAACAAATACTCATACCAGTTAATACTGTATAATTAATACTGTCAAAACAAATACTTATAAAGTACCAGTTTAAATACTGTCAAATCAAATACTTATACCAGTTAAAACAAATACTTTATACCAGTTAAAATACTGTCAAAACAAATACTTATACCAGTTAAAACTGTATACTAATACTGTCAAAACAAATACTTATACCAGTTAATACTGTATACTAATACTGTCAAAACAAATACTTATACCAGTTTAAATACTGTCAAATCAAATACTTATACCAGTTAAAACAAATACTTTATACCAGTTAAAATACTGTCAAAACAAATACTTTATACCAGTTAAAATACTGTCAAAACAAATACTTCATACCAGTTAAAACAAATACTTCATACCAGTTAATACTGTATACTAATACTGTCAAAACAAATACTTTATACCAGCTTAAATAATTGTCAAATCAAATACTTATAAATTCAGTTAAAAACAACACTTTATACCAGTTAAAATACTGTCAAAACAAATACTTATACCAGTTAAAACTGTATACTAATACTGTCAAAACAAATACTTATACCAGTTAATACTGTATACTAATACTGTCAAAACAAATACTTATACCAGTTTAAATACTGTCAAATCAAATACTTATACCAGTTAAAACAAATACTTTATACCAGTTAATACTGTATACTAATACTGTCAAAACAAATACTTATACCAGTTTAAATACTGTCAAATCAAATACTTATACCAGTTAAAACAAATACTTCATACCAGTTAATACTGTATACTAATACTGTCAAAACAAATACTTTATACCAGTTAAATACTCATTAAAATCAAATACTTATACCAGTTAAAACAAATACTTCATACCAGTTATCACTGTATACTAATACCGTCAAAACAAAATACCATACCAGTTTAAATACTGTGTCAACCAAATAATTTCATACCAGTTAAAACAAATACTTTATACCAGTTAAAATACTGTCAAAAACAAATACTTATACCAGTTAAAACTGTATACTCAATATCAATAAAACAAATACTTATACCAGTTAATACTGTATACTAATACCGTCAAACAAATACTTATACCAGTTTAAATACTGTCAACTCAAATACTTATACCAGTTAAACAAATACTTGATACCAAAGTTAAAAATACTGGTCAAAACAAATACTTTATACTCAGTTAAAATACTGTCAAAACAAATAATTTCATACCAGTTAGTTAAAACAAATACTTCCATACCAGTTACTGTATACTAATACTGTCAAAACAACACTTATACCAGTTTAAATACTGTCAAATCAAATACTTATACCAGTTAAACAAATTTTATACCAGTTAAAATACTGTCAAACAAATACTTATACCCAGTTAAAACTGTATACTAATACCGTCAAAACAAATATTTCATACCAGTTAATACTGTATACTATCACTGTCAAAACAAATACTATACCAGGCTTTAAATACTGTCAAATACTTATAACCAGTTAAAACAAATACTTTATACCAGTTAAAATACTGTCAAAACAAATACTTTATACCAGTTAAAATACTGTCAAAACAAATACTTCATACCAGTTAAAACAAATACTTCATACCAGTTAATACTGTATACTAATACTGTCAAAACAAATACTTATACCAGTTTAAATACTGTCAAATCAAATACTTATACCAGTTAAAACAAATACTTTATACCAGTTAAAATACTGTCAAAACAAATACTTTATACCAGTTAAAATACTGTCAAA
>VMKM01004557.1:0-15327 GCA_008360985.2 Macquaria ambigua | reverse complement strand
TCTCTCTCTCTCTCTCTCTGTCTCTCTCTCTGTCTGTCTCTGTCTCTCTCTCTCTGTCTCTCTCTCTGTCTCTCTCTGTCTCTCTCTCTGTCTGTCTCTGTCTCTCTCTCTCTGTCTCTCTCTGTGTCTCTCTCTCTTTACCCCGTTACCACGGCAGCAAATCTCTGCTAAGGTTCAGTCCCCACATGCAGCCTCACAGAGCCCCGCCAAATTAAAAGCCCTCACCCCATTTATCTCACTCCCCCCCCCCACATGGCTAGCGCTCCAATGAAAACAGCTCGGAGGCCCAGGGCATGTCGGTAATTGCCCTATTTGTAAAAATGCCAATAAAGTTCCTGCACACATGAAGAAAGGGCAGCCACTGCCACGGCTGCTCCATGTGGAGTTTGATGTCTGAGGAGGTTATTTTTTGACATAGTGTGGTTGATACAATAATTAAAGCTGTGTTTAGCGATTTGTGGCCACTAGAGGGCAGAAAAGCAGACATATCAGTTTATAGAGAGCCGCAGTGAACCTGTAAGAGAACCTCATTCAAAATCCCATTGACATTTGTAACAAATAACTATAAATCCAGCCTGGAAAGAGTCGTGCTGAACATGTGTGTTGAGAGGAAGAACAGTGTGAAAGACAGCAGAGATTATAGGTAGAAATTACTTTTAGTTTTATGGATATGGATGCATTTTTTTATTGATCTTGTATGTTGTGTTAACTCACACTACACGTTTTAATCTGTGTTTAACACTGAACTCTCCGGTCAGTTTTGTCCTGTGACAATTCCAATAAAGTTCATTCAAACAAGACGACCGGCCGTGTCCTCAGTAATGTTGACAAAAAGAGAGAAAGGCAGCGTTACTTACTACAGGAAGTAAAAAGTTCAGTTTGATATCTCAGCACAGTCTCAGTGAAGACTACGTGTAAAATTCAATATTAAAACGAGCTCACAGCAGTTTATACCTGTGACCTTTTGGCAGCAGTCGTGAGGAACATTGGACCTTGGAGCTGCTCAAACTGCAGATAAAAAATTCAGAAATCCAACCAATCGTCTGACAGACAGATCGCTGATCGATCAGGCAATTAATCTGCCGTTGTGACCCGTCAAACAACAATCGATCTGGAAATTATACCTGATTCTAAAATTAGTCCGGAGCGACCAATTCAGGGCTGAAATCAGGCCGAATCTGTACAGTGTCCGTCCAGCTTTACAGAAGCTCTGGTTTTGGTCTCCACCAGCTCCTGAGGGAAATATTTAGCTGCTAAATGCTCCACTATGTTCCTCATCTAGTCTCTAACTGTGTCTGTATTCTCTGCTGTCTCCTTCTCTTTGCCCTCACTGCCGTCTGCAGTCAGCGAGAAGATTGCAAACATTAATCCAGAAGACAGAGAGGCCCTCTGTGGCCTGGTGGGTAAAGAGAGACGGCGAAAACACATCCAGAGTTCAGAGTCGAACTCACAGACGGGAGATTTCATTAAAGATTTATCTTCAGTTTTCTGGTCTGAGCAGCAAAGAAACAAACTATATTGTTAAGATATGAAAGGGAAAAAGAACAGGATCATTTTCACATTTAACCAGCAAATGTTTGGTGTTTATCGTGATGTTTGAAAATGCCCGAAATGTTGCAAATAATCCTTCATTGCACAGGAAAACTGTGGAAATGTTGGATTTAAACAAAAATACCTTTAAAACGTCATTGATATTTTTATAATAATAATGAATGAGCGTGTTGGTGTCTCTGATCGGCACCAGAGGTTAAAAATAATTTGGTGAAAGACAGACTGTGAGACAGACAGTAAGCTGAAGACAGACAGGTCGAGAGTGAGACAGCATCCCGGACAGACGGCCTCTCTGAATATTCAAACCCTCGGAGCAGAGCGCTTTTTGTCCCTGTAATTGCCAATTAAACCATCTGGCGTACGGCGAGCTCGTCGTTTTGGCAGTCGATCACAAAGCAGGATTCTCGTTAACATTATCCACTCATCTGAGCCGCCACTTATCACAGCCTCCTTCGTTAGCCGCAGCCAATTATCTGAGGTCGTTCGTTTGGGGCAGCGACTTATCTCACAGGTACGTTAATTGACTAAAACACACTCAAAAGCTGCTGACTCAGCGAACATCTCTGAGATTTTCACCTTCATGTTTCCTGAAGTTCAGTTTGTTTTACAGCAGAAACCAAGAACTTTTCATGCTGCTTTAATCGTTCACTGGACACGATGCACACATGCATGCATTTGCATTGGAGGTATTTTGCATGCACACACACACACACACACACACACACACACACACACACACACACACACACACACAGGCAGCTGCCCTTGAAACGCTGGCTGAATACATCAGTGCATGAAGTCAAGAGAGCTCATTGGTAGTAAAGTGTTTGTCAGGCTGTTAAAGTCACGGGACACAGAGTTGTGTTGCAGCTCCTCCTGGTGGCGGCTCATGACAATTACAGGAAATTATGACAGGAGATGAAGAAAGTGCAGATGGTGAAAAGAAGAAAGAATTAAAATTATATTTAGGCGTCTCAGGAGAGTTTTAACTCCCAAACAATGCATGCTGGGAAGTCTGCAAAATATGCTGATCATGTTTCTTTAGAAACTTAATTTGAGTTGAGTGAACTGTTCATTCATTCAACTCATCACTTCAAGTCAAAATAGAAAATAAATTAATTAAACTTATAAGTTCTGAGGTTCCGAAAATACTAGAAATTTTAAGTTGAATTGACTAAATGTCTGCGTGACGTTTTACAGTGTTGTTAACGCCCCAGGCTCCATTATATCTGGCTCTCACTTGTTTTTGTAGTTCCTCTTCGTGACCACTAGAGGTCACAACGAGTTGGGAGTCAATTTTGATTTATAAAAAGAACGGACACCCAGTCATGAATATCAGAGGTTAATATTTGTGAAAGTGGAGCTTTATTTATATATTCATTCGACAGCACCAGGTTTCACATTCATGAGGAGAAACACTCATCTTCATCCACAGAAGAAAACCTTTATAATCCTGGTGAGTCTGACGCCACTGCAGACCAGCAGGTTACCAGAATGAGAAAACATTGATATTCACAGTAAAATCATCACTACAAATATAAAGAAAGCACTGCAGTGAATTTGTTTTAACTGAACATGAACAATGCAGCAGGCCTCTCTGTGCAAGACATCATAGATAAAAAGGCTTATTTTATTTTATTTCATTTATGGATTTTTTTCTTTATATGCGAGTGTTATCGCAGTCTCTCTCTTCAACCTAACTTAGTAACTTATTGGACTAAACTCAGTCACACTGTAGTAGCCATGTGGAGATTAATTAGTTCACAGATGTTCACATTTAATCAATGAAGCTGATCCAGAATGAACCTTCTGTCTGGCGAGTTGGTGGGGCTGACGTTTGGAGTCATTTGCTCATAAAAACAGTAAAAAATAAATGTTTTTCAAATTGAATTTAAATTGTAGACTTATTACACAAAACCAGTGATCCTCAGTAAACACTGCTGCTATTTTCAATTCACACAAAACCTTTCAGAAAACCAGGAAACATTAATGTTGCAGGATTGTTTTAGTTTTTTTCCCAGACGATGACCCGCCTCTGCCTTTAACTGATTGGGCTTAAGTTGTCTTCCCGCGCTCTGATTGGCTCATCAAGCTCCCGCTCTGCATTCCAGCTCCTGTTGGAGGAACAACAGTAAAACTCAGTTACATTCAAACAGGAAATGGACAAACTGACACAAAGCTGGAAGAACTCAAGAGTCTAAAAGATCATTGTTTGCTGCAGCATTAAGATTAAAAAGACTACGGGACCAAGAATAACAGACCCAGACTAAAATTATACTAAAGAAATAATACATTCTGTCACTACAGGCTCGATTCCCCTGATTTGTTTCTGTGTGTAATTCATGGTGCCCAGTGGTTGACTCCTAATAACTGATGATTCTGCATGTTTTTATTGACCTCCTGACCTTTTCTCTGCTCTCATCACACCAAAAAATCCTCGTACAGACAGAAAATATCTAAATCTAATGTTGGGATTGTCCTGAAGTCCAGAGGACGAACCCTTCAGATTCTAATGACTGCATGACCTTTCCTCTAGCGCCACCCTCAGGACAGATTTGACACTTTTAGCTCCACTTCTGGTGAGAATAAATAAATCATAAAGTCTGGAGGATATAAAAGGAAATTTTAGAAAAGCATGTGTCAGAGTGTCTGTTTGTAAAGAAAAGACGTAATCGTCGTCAAATATGCCTTCATACTTCCACTTCAACATTTTAGCATCTAGTGTATATCAGTGCATTTATGACACCTGCATTAAATTAAAATATTAGCTATTATTATTCTACCAAACATTTTGCGTACTGGTTAACACAGTGTGTTCTTTGCGTTCCTAAACCTGATATGATCCACAGGTGCTCAACAAACAAACAACAACAACAACAAAATGGGTCATTTTGTCACATGAGCGTTTTGCCTCTGTGGTTAAAGTTTGGTTAGGTTTAAACAAGGTGGTTAAAGTTAGAGAAAGAAGCCAATTCTGACTGTCTGACACTGAGAAGTTTCACAGGAGTTTCATTTCAAAATTAGATTTCCTCATTCAGAAACATGCAGCTCCACTACTGCTGAGAATAAATAAATCATCACGTTGTGGTTGTAATGAACACTGCAGCCTCTAGAGGACACTAGCAGCACTTTCAACTGTCAGTAAAATGGTTTTAATCTGCTGCTAATGAGGATCCAAGTGAACAAATAAGTCAGTTGTTCTACATCAGAGTTTCAGCTAAACACCTACAATTATTATTATTATTATTGCAGATATATTCAGTCCAACATGATTCAGAAAAGTTTTCTTACTTTGCTTCCAGAAAGAAAAAAGTGACTCAGACATGTGAGAATTATTTCTGTCCTGACTGAGACAGCAGCTGGACATATCTCACACAGACACACACACACACACACACACACACACACACACACACACACACACACTTGTACAAGGGCCATCACTGAGGGTATACATTCCTTAGCCCCGCTCCCTAACTCTAATCTTAACCCTGTGACAGCCCTCTGAGGAAGTGAGGACCAGAGAAAGTGTTCAAAACTATCCGGTAGATGAACCATTGCAACAACACTGATGCCTTAAAGTAAAAAGCAGACGGCTGCGACTGTGTATTGATCATTGCACTACATGAGTCTGCTGAATAGCTCGTGTGGAGAATAGATCCACAGACATCAGCTCAGACAGACATGAGCCAAGCGTTTTTTTGTCTTTGACGCTGATGGTTTCTGCGGCGCTCAACATAATCCACCACACAAACAGAACTGCTGGGAAATCAACTCTCACACACAGCGCTGGGCGAGGGAGATTAACAAGCTGTTGACGGGATGACTCTCTCTCTCTCTCTCTCTCTCTCTCTCGTCTGATGTGGTAGTTTGTCAGCACAGTGAGGTGACTTCAGGTCCTAAAAGAGTGACCTTGTGTGGTTTAGAAACCTCAACAAAACTTCTGCATTTACAATTTATTTAAGGCATTGAGCTGACTCTCTGTACCTTTGAAACAATCCTTTTTTCAACATCTTCTGTTTAACAGAATAACCTAAACGTCTCAAATCCATTACTGTTAAATTTTGTCTCTATACAAAGCAGCTACACACGAATTTTGTCTAAAACTGGAGGAATGATGGTTTAATTTATCTGATCAAATAAAAAGTAAAGTAAAAAAAGGTTATAATCCTGACCAGACATGCAATGCCCACTTACAGCTTTCAATAACATTTCAAGAGGTAGTAGGTTTTGATAGCGAGCACTACTCCAGAGCAAACAGGAAGCAGTTCAGCATCTGGCTGCACTTTGACCTTTTGTCAATAGAAATTTGGATGTTTTATATGAAAAGACGTGTCACTTTTCTTTTGCCAAATCTGCACAAACTGAAGCAGACGATGTCGTATCAGGCAGGCCTAATTATTTTACATCTGTGTGATCAAAACCTTAAAAGGTCCGTTCACAAAGAATTAAAATGTAATTTTAAATGTGATATTTTAAAAATGCTTTGAGAGCATGAAACAACACAAACAAGAAACTATTTGCATGGCTGGATACCACTGTGACTACTCCGATTTAAACCAAATTTTACCCAAAACAATTTAACCTCAACTCCTTCAGACTGAATCTGAAGATTATATCAAGTTAATATTCAAGTAGCATTCTATTATCTACCACCTTCAGTGTATAAAGATACAGAGGTTCTTGATCTTCTCGTAAATGAAGAACTTCCAAAAATGAGTCTTTGGATTTGGGGGATGAAAGGGAAAATTACAATAATACAATATATTAAATATGATCTAGAGTTTAGTCTGCAGCCATGCTAGCAGCTCTGTGAGGCTGTAGAGGCACAGCGGCGCTTTGAGCTAAATGCTAACATCAGCATGCTCACAGTGACAATGCTAACATGCTGATGTTTAGCAGGTATAATGTTCACCATGTTCACTATTAGTTTAGCTTGTTAGCATGCTAACATTAGCTAATTAGCAGTAAACACAGAGTGCAGCTGAGGCTGATGGGAATGTCTTTAGTTCTGCAGATATTTGGTCATAAACCAAAGTGTTGGACACATTAACATGTTGACCTGATGATGGCGCTAGATGAAGAGTCAGAGGATCACCAAAGTTATTACAGTTCATCCTGAGGGGAACATGATCCGAATTTCATGACAATCCATCCAACAGTTGTTGAGACATTTCACTCTCAAATCTGAACCTTGTGGTGGCGCTAGAGGAAAAGTTAGAGGATCACCAAAGCCAATAGGATTCATCCTCTGGGGAACATGAATGTTTGTACAACATTTCATGACAATCCATTCAATAATTGTTGAGGTAATTCAGTCTGGACCAAAGTGGTGGACCAACATTTCCATCCCTAAAGCATGTGGGTCTATCAGACGGCTAAAACTGTTTTATAATCGAAATGACTGAGTGCTAACGTAACAAACCAGCAGGATAATTAAACAAAAAGAAGTGCCTGAGCCAATGATTCATGTATAACACAAATATGCAGCAGCGGGGACAGATCCAACATACAGTACAGATAAAACCCCCACAAACACAGCAGACATGTAACACTGTAAGGCCTTGAAAGAAGCTTTTATTTCACCCTCTCTTCAGGCGCTCTAGACGTGCTCACATGTACAAAAATCACAGTCTGAAAACAACAAACACACTCAAACACAGTGCAGTACAAAAAGGGTTGATCGGGATTTTGGAAATACAAAAAAAGCATGTGTCAGAGTGTCTGTTTGTAAAGAAAAGACATAATCGTCGTCAAATATGCCTTCATACTTCCACTTCAACATTTTAGCATCTAGTGTATATCAGTGCATTTACGACACCTGCATTAAATTAAAATATTAGCTATTATTATTCTACCAAACATTTTGCGTACTGGTTAACACAGTGTGTTCTTTGCGTTCCTAAACCTGATATGATCCACAGGTGCTCAACAAACAAACAACAACAACAACAAAATGGGTCATTTGTCACATGAGCGTTTTGCCTCTGTGGTTGAAGTTTGGTTAGGTTTAAACAAGGTGGTTAAAGTTAGAGAAAGAAGCCAATTCTGACTGTCTGACACTGAGAAGTTTCACAGGAGTTTCATTTCAAAATTAGATTTCCTCATTCAGAAACATGCAGCTCCTCAAATAAAAGTAAAAGTTGTGAAGTTTGTCATGAACTTTGAGCCATTTACTTTCCAAATAGCAGAAATAAGCTGTTGTGGAACATGCTGAGCACATTTTTTAGAATTTGTCAGTAGTGTTTTGGAATAGAAAACCTTAGATTTAAGGACACAGCAAACAATTACAGTATATTCACTTTGGTTTCATTTGTTGATGAATTCAATTCAATTATTCCATTAGATGTCTAGTCTATAAAATAATAAAATAACTTTTTCCCGTTACAAGGACCCAGAGTCCAAAGGTTTTCTTGAGATATCTAATCAGCCTCCTAAAGCAACCCAGAAAGTATTCCTTCTAATAACTAAATCTTTGAAGCTGTGGCACCTGTTTAATATTTTTACTTGATAATTTATTGAAAGAGTCAATGATCTGAATTCAAACTGACTAGTTTACCGTTGACTGACTCCTTGTCTAAATGTTTCAGAACTACTAGATTTGACTGTTATCTCGCTGACTTCCCATGATCAGTCTACCCGTGTTCTCTCAGAGTTTTACCGGTCTTGTTCGGTCTCCTTACTCAACGATCTCGTCCTCCTCGTCCTCAAAGTTCTCATCGCCATCGTTGGCGGTGGCCTCCTGGTACTGCTGGTACTCGGACACCAGGTCGTTCATGTTGCTCTCTGCCTCTGTGAACTCCATCTCGTCCATGCCCTCGCCCGTGAACCAGTGCAGGAAAGCCTTTCGCCGGAACATGGCCGAGAACTGCTCTGAGATCCGCTTGAACAGCTCCTGGATGGCCGTGCTGTTGCCAATGAAGGTGGCGGCCATCTTGAGCCCGCGGGGAGCGATGTCGCAGACAGCGACCTTGACGTTGTTGGGGATCCACTCCACGAAGTAGCTGCTGTTCTTGTTCTGGATGTTCAGCATCTGCTCGTCCACCTCTTTCATGGACATGGGCCCGCGGAAGACTGTGGCGACAGTCAAGTATCGTCCGTGGCGAGGGTCACAGGCCGCCATCATGTTTCTGGCGTCGAACATCTGCTGGGTGAGCTCGGGGACAGTGAGTGCTCTGTACTGCTGGCTCCCCCGCGCTGTCAGAGGAGCGAACCCTGGCATGAAGAAGTGGAGTCTGGGGAAAGGCACCATGTTAACGGCTAGCTTGCGAAGATCTGCGTTGAGCTGCCCGGGGAAACGGAGCGAGGTTGTGACGCCGCTCATGGTGGCCGACACCAGGTGGTTGAGGTCGCCGTAAGTAGGCGTTGTGAGTTTAAGAGTGCGGAAGCAGATGTCGTAAAGGGCCTCATTATCGATGCAGTAGGTCTCGTCTGTGTTTTCAACCAGCTGGTGGACGGACAGGGTGGCGTTGTAGGGCTCCACCACGGTGTCTGACACCTGATGGATCAAAACAAGATCAGATGTAAAGAGATGTTGAACAATTCTACCCATCTAACCCTCCTTCTCTCAGTCTTAAACCCCGCTCTGGTCTTCCCCTGATACCTTAGGTGAGGGCATGACACTGAAGGTGTTCATGATCCGATCCGGGTACTCCTCCCGGATCTTGCTGATCAGCAGGGTGCCCATGCCCGAGCCGGTGCCCCCTCCCAGAGAGTGAGTCAGCTGGAAACCCTGCAGACAGAATTACACAAGAAGTACAGAAGACAAAGCTCTCAAATAGTAAATATTGTCTAAATACAAGCAGCCAAACAAATACAATCTAAAATTGGCAAGATTGAAATCTGGTCAAAGAATAAGTAAACAAGATTTGAAATCTGACCAGACATTTGTTGAAAAGTCAGAGGATCACCAAAGTCAGCAGGCTTCATCCTCTGGAGACCATGAATGTATGTACAACATTTCATGGCAATGCATCCAATGTTGGCATATTTCATTCTGGAACAAAGTGTTGGAACGGCTAACATCGCCATCCCTTGACATCCCTTAAAAATGCAGGACCTGCCCTTTTTGGTGGATATTCCAAAACAAATTTAATTAATTAATTAATTTATTTTTTTAACTAATTACCATGAGACCTGGGGCCTTTGGGGCCACTGAGGGTCACGGAGTAGCCCTCTTTGACTGGTTGGTAATTCATCCTTTAGATTGTATGTCATTGGTTCAACCCAACCAATGCGATTCTGCCTCCAAAGCAGCTCTACCTCAGACACATAGAAAGCTAAAAACCATTAGTCCTCTTCACCTGGAGACAGTCGCAGTGCTCGCACTCCTTCCTCACTATGTCCAGGACTGAGTCCACGAGCTCCGCCCCCTCCGTGTAGTGACCTTTGGCCCAGTTGTTCCCCGCACCTGTCTGACCTGCAGACAACCAATCAGCATAGAGAACACCCATCTGTGAAATGTAAAATGATCACCACAACAGATGGGAATGTACTGGTGACCCATTTCTCAGCCGGGGTTTGGGGGGCGGGGGTATGTCAGTTGTGTGTATAAGAAAGACAGAGAGATCTACAGCCTCCCTGCTTCTTCTCCTACTGAGACATCCGTTTATAAAACAAACGCTGGAGTCCTCTCAGTCTGTTTACTGTACACATTTATGCTGGAACGTTTCACTGCTGCTCCAGCTCTGTCCTCTGTAACCACACAAAGTATAAAGTATCTCTTATAGTGATGAGCCCACAGAGAATTATCTCCAACTCTACAGAGCTTCTTAGCCTATTTTAGCTCCTAGTTTTGGTTTTGCAGCACATTTCCTGTCTGGTTCAGTCTCAGAGTTTCCACCTGTCCACCACCTGCTCAGCTGCAAACAGCCGGCAGACACAGTTAGAGACCAGCTGGTGAACATAGTGGAGCATTTAGCAGCTAAAGAGACAGATATTTCTCTCAAAAACAGCTGACAGAGGGAATATTGATTATCATCCCCTCAATTTTGGGCTGCTTACTATGATATAATGAAACAATTAGGCAGAGATCAACGTGCTATTAAACTATCTTAAAACCTTTGACATTTTACTTTAAGGGTTCATCAAGAGGCTAAACAAAGCAAAGCAAAAACAATACTGAGTCCAGATAATTGTCAAATGGAGTCCAACTGAAGGTCATCAGTCATTATTGGACATTAGGTAAATATAATGAGTCTTTTCACATTAACAACCCTGTAAACTGAGTCCACCCATGAATAAATCTGTTGAATAAAAAGCAGGTGATTGTTACCAAAGATGAAGTTGTCTGGTCTGAAGAGTTGTCCGAAGGCTCCTGAGCGCACGCTGTCCATGGTTCCTGGTTCCAGGTCAACCAACACTGCCCGGGGGACGTATTTATGTGCTGCACAACAGAAGAGTCGTCGCTCAGCAGTGTCAGTATTTTACATCTCCTCATTTAAGAGAGTGAATTAGTTACAAATGGTCTGCTTTAGGTTCAGTAAGTTGTTTCTTCTCTCTCTGGCAGCAGCTTTTCTTGTTTTGTGTGTTTGCTTCTACAACAATCACATAATGTTATTAGAGCACCACTGAGAGAGGAAGGCAGGGTGGATGGTTGGGTGGGTGTCGTTTGCATACTGCAGTGGTGGATCTAGAACATTTTTCATGGGTTTTGGCAGGGTGGTGTGGAACTGCAGGTCATAAAGGTGGTTCTGGGACGACGCTGACAAATGAACAGACTTGTCTTTTGGGGATATGGACTTGTTGCTAAAAACCTATATTACATATCTGATCAGGAACATTTTGTCGATTTGTAAATTGTTGCAAAATGGGAAATCAAACTGTAACATCTAGAAACATTTGAGGAACATTTGATGAATATATATTGAAAGATACTAATTATACTAACTGAGCCAAAGCTTTTACATACTTGTCACTGTGTCTGGATCAACAAAATCTTAACTTGTCAAATGATCTGGAAAAGTTTTGTTTCCAGTAGAAGCCAAATTCAGACCGTCATTCAGAGGAAGTGTGTGACTCACAGTGACTCACACACACACACACTCACCTCTACTGCTATGTATTGTACTTACAGGATGCCTCATTGTAGTAGACATTGACCCTGTCCAGCTGAAGAGACGAGTCACCCACGTAGTTCCCCGCGGGGTCGATGCCGTGCTCATCGCTGATCACCTCCCAAAACTGACCGAGTCGCAGCAGCAGCAGAAAAAGAGATGAAGAACTCAGATTACGTCTGACCTGGTGACTTCCTGCCTGCATGGTGCGTTTACTGACACACTGCTCACCCTGTCTGACATCTGAAGTTTGAATATGAACCCTCCCTGCCTCACGTCCAACAGGCGGATTATTCTTATCTTGTAAGAACAAATTAGTTTCCATGTTTTCTAAAATATTCTAGATGTATTGTGCATCAATTTAGTCACAGTTCCTCACAATTCAACCTGACAGATTTGGTATATTTGTAAAGTCTTGGATCTCCACTAGAATTTAAAGAGTTTGTCATGAGATGAGTTAAGGAGGAGGTCCTGACATGTTTGATCTCTGCAGGATGAATTCAGTCTTAATGATGCTGTGCAGCCATTTCTCTACTTTTATTTACAACCTGAGCCGTGTTTAAAAAGATGTGCCACCACTGAGTTACATACTTTCCACACAGTCACACTGGTTCATTACCCAGCAGCCTTTGCAGTTACAGCATGTGACCTGCTAACTGTCCGTTTAGCTCTTGTTGTTTCTTCTCCGGCTGAAACCATGTTCACTCCTTTGACTCTCAGCCCAGAAAACTCGCACTGAAATAGTTGTGTGATTGTTCAGAGCCTGTGTGTGTGTGTGTGTGTGTGTGTGTGTGTGTGTGTGTGTGTGTGTGTGTGAATAGTCTCACAGTGGCTCTCAGTCCACTTCACTCCCCCACACCGCTGTGATGAGTTCATTACAGGACAGAGAGCAGTCGATGTTCACTACACTCGTTCATTCAGAAACACCTCGTTTAAACTGACTGTAAACAGCTGCAACTATCCATTATATCCATTATTGATTAGTTTGTTAAAATCAATTAAAATGTCTAACACTATTTTTCCAACAAAACATGTTCCCTCCAAACTCTGGCTTATCTGTGCAGAACGGATGCGGATGCATCCGATCAGTACTGGCACCAATACAGAATTTATGAAGCAGACTGGTTTCAGCCAGAAATCACAGATCCACGTTAAATACAGACTTTTCATCAGTCTCATGATAAAATTGTTTGGTTTGGTGAAGTTGGACGTGCTGCCTGCCCTCAGGTCCATATATGGTAAAAATGTAACTGAGGTTGATGCAGTCTAATCTGCAGAGTCTGAGTTAAGTGGATCGTTTAGATCAAGTGAAGTCTTTGCGGTATGAAGTTCCCTCGTTGTTACTCTCCCTCCACCGCAGCTCTGGAAGATATCCAAATATCCTGCTGACTCATGTTAACTTACATTTTTACAGAGAACAAGGTCTGCTGATTTTGTCCCCCATCACTTATGAACAGGAGGAATGATTACAGCAAAGTTTCAATATTCACATGGGCACCTGACTATTGATTTAAGACAGACATTAGACTGTAATGTTCCTGTACATGAGAATAATCCCAATAAATCCCACACAGTGAGGTTTACAGATTATACATTTGGGAAAAGAAGAGGGACTGATTGGTGCATCTCTTATGATCAAAATAGTCACTAATTGTTTTGCTGATTGTTTCAGCACTACATGTATTAAAACACAGTGACAGGAAAAGCTCTCAGAAGCCCTAAACCCCAAGACTGGATTACCACCTTGCCAAATCCAGGGACCCAACCCTTGACGCCCCCCCTTCCAAGGGCCCCATGGTTCACTGCATGTCAGTTGGTTATAATAATATAATAATAATATCAGCTAAAGCAGATCTGACATTATTAGCTCATTTTGTGGCTAATAAATCAAGTTTTAAAAGCTTTATTATTACAGTTTATATTGCACTCATGATGCATATTCCTGTTAAAGTTGTGTTTAGTCCTATAACTGCAAACTAATACAAATGAAGTATTATCCCACGATGGGAGTGCTGGTTGCACTGGATTTAATTAACTTACAGGCGACATGGTGGAAAATCTGAACACATTAACGTTGAGATTTTTGCCTTTTAATCCCCCTGAAGTAGTTTTAAGGAGGTTAAAACCATCTTATTCCACACTCTCTGACATTATAACGTTTAAATATTCTGTATCGGCTTGTTCCAGCTTTTTATTGAAGCTGTATGATGTTTACTGAGTGAAATATTCAAACTAAATATTCTACATGTCTTTGCATCATTTTTGACACATTTCCCTAAAAAGCCTGATTTATTTGTTATCTTTGGAAACCTTGGGATTTAAAATAAAGTTCTGTTGGTTTGGCGTGTTATTATGTTTATTATGGCTGAAGTACAGCAGAATACCAGGACACTGAAGCAAAGGAAACACTTTTCAGAGTATTATAATGTGGAATAGCCTACAATAAGAAGGATTCGGTGAACTTATACTATCACTCCCTGTAGAGAATCACTAACACATGTTCAGTTGAGACATAAACCCGGTCCGTACCTTGGTCCCGATCTGGTTCCCGCACTGTCCGGCCTGGATGTGAACTATCTCTCTCATCTTCCTTCTTTCTGTCGGTCTTTTCCTCTCCGGTAGTGTTCTGGGGTTTGTCGGTCCTCCGCTGCTGGATGTCGATGTGCGTTTGTTAAACGGGAGCGCGCGGCCGGCTTCATCTCCTCCTCTCACGCGCGTTCACGCGACCACGCCCTGAGGGGCCACACGCGGGTCCAGTTTGTCCCCCTCAGCATAAACTACTTTGTTTTCTCTGTCCCACAGAAATACTACCAACATTACTACTACTACTACTCCTATTACTCCAGACTCATACTAATACATAAGCGTGAACAACATCTGATTCCAGAGGCAGGAAGTAAAATATTTTGTTTTATCTGATGACTCAAGTTATTTTACACATTAAAACTGTCCAATACTGAAGCTCATTAAAGATAATGCACTGCTGTATTTTAAACTATCTGCACATTAATGCATCAGTTATTTGTTGCAACAATTTTGTTTTATACCTTTGAGACAGAACAAGACGAGTTCCTTCACAGTGTGACTGCACAGAGACATGAGGAAGGACACCTGGAGGGGATTTTCTGCTCTGTAAGGGAACATGTGCCAGACTTTCCCCCAGAGACATGGAGCATGGCTCAGTCTCACTTTACACACCACAGAGCCATAAAACAGGAATTTATCATGATACTGTACGTCTGCTCACTGTGTGCACAACACTAATTATTCTGCTTCATCTGCAGGGAACAAGCTGCGGGAACACTTCATGTACGTGATGTTTAATCCTGACCCAGAAATTTTACTTAGCTAGTTTAACTACTTTATATACAGTTAGCTAATTTTAACTGCTTTATATACAGTTAGCTAGTTTTAACTAGTTTATATACAGTTAGCTAGTTTGAACTACTTTATATACAGTTAGCTAGTTTGAACTACTTTATATACAGTTAGCTAGTTTTAACTGCTTTATATACAGTTAGCTAGTTTTAACTAGTTTATATACAGTTAGCTAGTTTGAACTACAGTTTGCTAGTTCTAACTACTTTATTTACAGTTAGCTGGTTTAAACTACAGTTAGCTAGTTTTAACTGCTTTATATACAGTTAGCTAGTTTTAACTACTTTATAGTTAGCTAGTTTAAACTGCTTTATATACAGTTAGCTAGTTTTAACTAGTTTAT
>VMKM01004556.1:0-15332 GCA_008360985.2 Macquaria ambigua | reverse complement strand
CAGCACATTCAGCTCTCTGAAAGTGAATGGAAATGTGAACTGTATGTCCTGGTTGTCTTTGTCTTCAGCCCAGTCCAGAGTGAACTTCTGTGTTAAGACTGTTTTCCCAATGCCAGCCACTCCCTTTGTCATCACTGTTCTGACTGGTTCATCTCTTCCAGGTGAGGGTTTAAAGATGTCTTCTTGTCTGATGGTTGTTTCTGGTCTGTCTGGTTTCCTGGATGCTGCTTCAATCTGTCTGACCTCATGTTCATCACTGACCCCTCCAGCCCCCCCCTCTGTGATGTAGCGCTCTGTGTAGATCTGATTCACAAGGGTTGGGTTTCCTGCTTTAGCAATCCCCTCAAACACACACTGGAACTTCTCCTTCAGGTTAGATTTGAGTTTACGCTGACAAACTCCAGAAGGACTTCCTGAATGAACACAAAAAATAAGATCAATAACTGATTTATAAAGAAAATATGACAATTGAATTCCTCTAAAGAATGCATATAAACATATTTTGGTCCATCTCTTGAGACATTTATCCAGCATGTTAACTTATTCATTCATTCAGTTTATTCACAAAACAAATAAAATACAAATGCAATCATACAAGACTTAATAAGGATATGTGAAATGGGACACCCTGATGAGCTGTCTGCATCTTGAGAATAGGGGCCCAGACACTAAGCTGATATGTTTTCTAACACATTTTCTAGAATGTAACCCTAGCGTAATCCTAACCTAAGAAACTACTAAATGGTCCCAAGACATTTATTTCATCAGTCTAAACATTGGTTAGATAGGTAAGATGCAATAAATAATGACATATGGCAAATCAAAAATAATAATACAATTTAGATGGATTTCAGAGTAGAATAATTAGCTTAGAAGTCCCCAACTGTTTAGGATATTCAAACTTTAACATATTTTAGTATTAACTGCTGCCTTAAGCGCTTTTTGAAAACAGATACAGATAGTGACATTTTTATGGTGTTATCAATCTCATTCCACACCTGTGGACCTCTGCAAACAACACTAAGACTCGTACATTTAAGTTTACGTTTTTTACCCTTTATGAGATGTTTTTTCCTAGTCTTATATGTATGTGAGGGAGAGTGAATTGGAATAAGGTCACAAAGTCTGTCCTGGAGCACATATACAGCATTGTACATTATACAAGCATTGTGAAAGATGTTACATTCAGTTAGCTTCAGAAGACTGTAGTTGTAGAAAAGAGGGTCAGTGGGAGCATTTACCTTGGACCATGATATGGCACGTATGACCTTCTTCTGAAGAATGTGTAGTTTTTTAAGATAACTAGGAAAGGTATTGCACCATATAACATTACAATAATTTATATGAGGCTCAAATAAAGACTGATATAAGGTTAAATGTGCTTTAAGTGGAAGAAAGTGCCTCAACTTGAAAAATAAGCCAACATATTTGGACAGTTTTTTCCTAAGTTCATTAATGTGGCCCTTAAAGTTTAAAAATTCAGCAATATGTCTCCCAGGAATTTGATGGACTTCACTCTCTCAATAACCTGTTTATTCTGATCCAAACATGTTCAACATTATTTTGATTTCTATTGGAGCGAACGACAATACAGTTAATCTTGCTTGTATTTAAGGATAATTTATTACATTTAAACCATGTATCCACCTTAATCAGTTCCTCATTTAGATAATTTTGCAGATCATTTACATTTGTGTGATAAAAATAATTTTGTATCATCAGCAAATAATACTTTGAGTAGAAGGCTCACAAAATCATTAATATACAGTATGAAAAGGAGCGGCCCTAAAATGGATCCCTAGGGAACCCCTTATCTGATAGTTTTATTTAAAGACTTGTGACCATTAACATGTACATATTTCTCCCTCCCATACATACAGCGTCTGAACCAACTGAGCGCTGTGCCTCTGACACCATAATGTTGTAGTTTGCTTAGAAGAATGTCAAAGTCAATAGTGTCAAACGCTTTTGACAAATCAAGGAAAATTCCAATGCCGCAGTTGCCTTTCTCAATAACGTCATTGATTTTTTCGATGAGATCAAGAATCGCCATATAGGTGGTGCTCTTTTTTCTAAAGCCATACTGTGATGGGACAAGGATATTTGATTTATCTAAGTATAAGTATTACACAATATTCTCTAATACTTTGGAGAGAGTAGGCAGAACAGATATAGGTCGGTAGTTGTGCTTATCATTTTTGTCACCAGATTTAGAGATTCTAGCAATCTTTGTTGTTTTAGGCACAACTCCATAAAGTAGAGAGAGAGATTAACAGAGGAAACAAGAGGCTCCACAATTTCATTCACAATAGCTTTAAGCATTTTGCTATAAATTTCATCTGTGCCAGCTGTGTGAGAGCTTTTAATATTCATAATGCTGTTAGTGACTTCATTTCTGTCAGCTGGCATCAGAAAGAAAGAATTCAAATAATTGCCTTTAAGATATTGTCTAAAAGTAGCAGCCTCTGGTTGACTAATTTTGCTAGAGAGATTTTCTCCTATGGAGATAAAATGATTGAAATTATCATTTTCAATCATTTGAAAATGATTGAATTTTATAATAATTTAATCTTGAAATTATTAGCAAGATCAGTATTGTCGAAATCTTCGCTGGCGTTTCTGGCATTCAGTTTGATGTTGGTGTCACGAAGCACAGTGCTTTTGTGACCCCGGCTGAGGACTTCATTGAGCACCTTCCAGGATTGCTTTTGATCACCCTGAGAAGCTTTAATAAGCTCGGTGTAGTGTCTCTGCTTACTCATTCGTATTACATGTGTGAGCTTATTTCTGTATTTTGTATATGATTCTTTATTCGCACTACTTGGATTTTTGATATAGCGCTCATAAAAGGTTGTTGTTTTTATTGATGGATTTTAAAATACCCCTAGTAAGCCATAATTTTTGACCTGCAGCAGCCCGTTTAATGATCTTTTCAGGTATGGTGCGATCAATGGAGTCAGGTATTTCATCAATTAGAACATTATATGCTGTGTCTGGATCTTTGCAGTTATAGACTCTTTAGAGAAATCCTCTTACTGCTCTGCAGACAGTCAGCCAGCTCCTCCTGCTTCATTCTCCTCAGGAAGTGCAGGGTGATCTTCAGAAATGCCTCTCTGCTGCTCCTCCTCTGCTCTTCATCCTCACCATCCAACACCTCCTCATCCTCCCTCTGACTCTCTGAGCATTCTGGGTAATGTGGACACAGATCCTTCTGGATCTTCTTCAGCTCCTTCTTCACAAAAGTGACAATGTTCTCCTCCAGCAGCTGGAACAGAATATTATATGGAGGACATAAACTAAAATCATGGAACCAAACATCAGATCCATGTTGGACAGATGGACAATCCGCTGGTCCAAAAAGTGCAGCATGGAGATTATTGTGAACACAATAGATGTAAAGTAGTTGTTGTACAGGTACAGACCATAAATATGGAGTCCAGGTGTGTCTGATGCTGCTGGGCAGACTGACCAATGGGAACCTCTGAGCTCTCCTGGTCCACTCTGTGGAGGAATCATGAAGAATCAGCTCACATTATGTCCGTCCACACAGAGACAAACACAAGCTAAAGGTCCTTTGAGTCAAAGTGTTGATTACAACATTGAATCAGATGGTTTCCCCTGACATTAAAGTGTTGGTCGTACTGCTGATCCCACTGTGAATCAACAGTCCAGTCTGCATTACTGTGCAGCTTTCAGTTCACTGTGTTGGTTCACCAGCTGGTCTGGTTTAGTCCCTCCAGCTATTATTGACCCCTATAATACTGTGGACAGCAACGCACAGCTCACACAAGCTAACTGGATGCTACCTGTCCAGGGCAAATTGGTAGTGAGTCACAATAAACTTGCAGCAGATGAGGTGAGTGAAACATCAGGAAAACCAAAGAGAAAACCAGAGAATCCTGGATCAAACCAAAACTAAAGGTGATTTCACACCAAACTGTGTGTCGAATGAACGAATTTCTCTGGGCTACATGTTAGCAAACAGGCAGGTGTGGTTCACAGAAGGTGGTGTGGCTGTTTCTTTTATACTTGTTCAACACGTTTTGAGCGTTGGTGGAGGTGAACACTGTCTCCTCTCTGAGCTTCTGCAGCCTGTAGTTAGCCTTCGTTAGCAGCTAGCATCTGTTAGCCTCAATAAAATCACTGTTTTCAGATGGGAGAATATAAATGTATGTGAAGAAGAACGATGGTGAAAATAAACACAGGTTTAATAAAACTTCTCTGGATAAATAACAGTTAAAACATGAATCAGTCAGATTTTAATGTCATTAACAGCTGACCTCTTTGTAGCAGAGGGTAGTTGTCCTTTAAAATCAATGCGCCGTTCAGCTGACCAGTCACTCTTGAAGGACACACAGCTGGGTTCAGGTTCAGATCCAGGTCCAGGTCCAGGTCCAGGAGAGTCTGGTCTCTGGTGGGTCCTGATGGAAAAATGGATCAAATGAACTTATTGTGAACACAACACACACAGAGCTTTGAGTGTGAATAATGATGGTGGAGTGATTGGAGTCCTGGACAGTCAGAGATCCTGGTCTCACCTCTGAGCTCTGGTCTGGCTCTCAGGTTCCCGACACAGAGTGGTTTTAGAGGGAGGGACTCCCTCCTCTCTTTCCTCACACTGATTCATGCTGCTGAACTCACACACACTTTGATCTGGAGAGGAAACACAAATCATTGATCTGCACATCAACTGGAATCCTCCTTTCCATCATTTCTCCTGTAGAAAGATCAGCTGCTCCTCCACTGATTGGCTGCTCCTTCCTGTTTCATCATATCACTGTCAGCTGAATGCAGTCAGACAGCAGTGTGAGGCAGCTGCTCTACTTCTACTATCAGGCCACTAGATGGCATCAAAGAAGGTTTAACATAACATAATCCCATCACTGTCACCTCCTGACTTTGTCTTTAGCTGCTCTGTACTTTCTACTTTTACTTCTACTCTGATTTTAGTTTGTACCTCTAATTATTTCTCTTTTGTTCTGTCGGATCAAATTTAAAGACAAAAACAAACGACTCGTAAAATTTGACTAAAACTAATTTACATTTTTATCAAAAGACCAAACACTGCATAAGAGTAAGAACTAATTATAAAACACGATCAAGGAGAAATCGAAGCAGCACAGAAGTTAATAACTCTACTAAAAACTTCATTTAGGGGCTGCATTTTATTTTGAAAGGTTGAGGGTATGATCTGCTGAATCTTGTCATTCAAATGTTGAAAGTCTGATAACTGGTTCAAAACTCCTGAAAACATCAATCTGGACCAAATATTACAGCTGGTTCCCACTTTGACCCTGAATGCAGCACGAGGGACTTTTAACGCAGCAGGTTCCCAGGTTTCCTGAGTGCAGCATGATGACATACTTTACTGTAAACACATGAACAGTGAGGTGCAGCAGGCCTGTATACAACAGTATACAACAAGTACTCACTACTATTAAAGTTTCTTCAAGGTGGAGCTAATGACTTTATACACTGCTGGATACTTTAATCTATAATATTACTTCACATTTTACTCAGATATCAAATATTTTGTGTAAAATCTGAACCTGTAAAGTTACTAAAGCTGTCAGATAAATGTAGCGCAGTACAAGTAGAAAGTAGCAGAGGATAGAAATACTCAAAGTACTTCAAGACTGTACTTCAGTACAGTAAATATACTAAATACTTTTCACTACAAGTAGATAAAAAATAAGACTGACAGTCTCAATAAAGCCCTTCCAGAAAATATTAAAACATTCATCTAAAGGAAATCTCTTTGATTTTGATTATTGATCCCGTTTAAGTTCAAACTGACATAAAGACACACCTGTTCCATGTGTTCCTGTTCCAGGAGCTTATTTAGTGACGCACTTACAGATTACAGCCTATTTATTTCATTAAAAACTAAAACTTGTGCTCTTCTTCCTCCTTCACTCTCACTAACATCCACACAACATGGAGGATATCTTTAATGGCGGCTGCTTCGTCCCGAGTTTCCAGTTAAACTCGGAGTTTTTGGAGAAATGAAGTATCGAGCGGCAGATTTCTGCTGTTTCTAGTGTAACTGAGCTACCGACACAAAACATTTAAACCTTGTTACATTACCTTCAGCTGGAGCTTCACACCACAAAACTATCTGCGACACAAAGTGAAACTAAACTTTAAACAGGAAACACGTAGAGGCTAAATGACGGCATCGCCTAATTTGCATATTGGTAATTTGCATGTAATTGTAATGGACGCTGTAGGACAGAGGAGTAACGTCGTGGGAGAGACAAAAGGTGAGTAAAAACACCCTAAACATGTTTAGAACTACAAATTAACTTTCTTCTGTTGATTCTTGGTTTGTTTTTTTGAAATAGGCCATCACTTCTCAAAATAACTTCATGACTTAAATGATTTGTCTAGACCCACATTACTTAAATCAATTTTGTCCTGTATTGTTAAATGTTAGAATATCAAATTTAATCAAAAGACTGTTATGTGGGGTGGACTTGCTCTACGTCCAACCCTCCTCCTTTTTGACTTAGTGCATCTGTGTGTGGTTCTCCAGCTGCACAGCTGCAGACAAGAAAGCGCTCCAGAGGGTCGTCACCACAGCCCGGCTGCCCTCTCCCTTCCCTGGAAGATCTGTACAGTTCCCGCTGTCTCAGGAAAGCACAAGATATTCTCATGGACCCATCTCACCCAGGACATGTGGTCTTTGAACTGCTGCCTCAGGCAGACGCTTCAGGTCATTGAAAGCTCAGACTAACAGGCTGAAGAACAGTTTTTATGCCAGAGCCATAACTACACTAAACAACATATGAACATTTTCTTGTAAAATAATTCACGGTGCAATATTAAGGGATTGTGCAATACCTGCAGAATGTTAATGTTTTTGTGTGTGGTATGTGTTTTATTTATTTATTGCTTATTTAGTATTGTTTTTACTTACTTAGCACCTTAAAGATTGGCATTTTAATTTCGTTGTACCTGTACAATGACAATAAAGACATTCTATTCTATTTATTTGGGCTTGGGACCAGCAAAGTGACCCAAAACAGACACTTTGGCAGAGTTTTTTGTTTTGTTTAATTTTCTTAAGTTTGGTTTAGTTTCTAACCTTATGCTCCACTTAGGAGCCTACAACAAGTCACAGTAAAACATAACTATAAAATTTTTAACAGTTTTTTGTATAGACGGTTTTAACTTGACAACATTAACAATCTAAATGGACCAAAAAGAGACAATAGAAAAAACTGTCAATGGCAATGTGAGAAAATGATGGTAACTAGTCTGGCCCTAATTCAGACCCCCCTCCACACACACACACACACACACACTGTGCTGGCTCACAGAAAGAGTAGGTCATCTTCATTCTGGTCAAGGCTTTCTATGGCAGGTTCAGCAACTGAGGGAGCTGACTTAAATGAGTAAGTGCCAAAAAGCTGCAAAACATTATCAGGCAGCTTGTGCTCATAGCAAGCCTCACCAGACAACTTCAGACCATATCGGACATACAGGATGGAGTTAAGGGTCTGCAAGGACATTCGATTTCTAAGTTTGCTTTTTACCACACTCATCTGGCTGAATAATCTCTCGACTTCAGCATTCGAGTGTGGCAAGGACAACACAGACACAGCAGCCACGGCAAGTTCCTGAAACGGGTTGATATCAGCTGCATCCCTGAACTTCCAAATCTCACTCCAGAAGCCCACTGTGTTTTTGTTTCATTCCACTTACTAAGATGGATGGCACGCCATTGCTGGACAATCTTGTCTATCTCTGCAGGAGATAGAGTAGCCAAGGAGCTTGGCTATTGTTTCTATTTCTCCCAGGCTCTTATTGTGCTTTAGAGTTTCCTCTACATTGAAAACTGACATGTACTGCAATGCTTCGATGCTGTCCGGCAGTCTCACCTGAACTCGTTAGTGAGGGAGATGGTGAAGGCTACACACCGCTTTCAGACGCAAGGTGGAGCTCAGCTGCCTTTGAATCAAAAAGGTAACCAAGGTACGGTTTGGGACTGATGTATCCATCAATTGGCTCTTTGAGTACATCAATATTTGCCAGTGGATTCAGCACCCTGCTACTCACAGACTTTATCAGGCTAACCAAGCTGTCCAGAAGTTTAAGAGGATCTACCTGCTCTCCCTCAAAAGCCTTGATGGCCAACTGTACCAGCACTGACTTCAAAAAAGTCAGATACAAGATGTTTTGAGGTGAATGCCAAATGCAGTTTAAGCGCCTCCCACTGGTCCAAAAAAACGCTGGTTCAATGGAGAGCCAACGTGTGGCACACACCTTGGTTATTTGTAAGGGTTTCTCCCAGTTGATGGTCTCATATATGGCTTTGTAGGCCTCCCTGCGCTTTGGAGACACTGAAAACCAGTTATAAGTCTCCCGTACCAAGTATTCCACACTACGGGGGAGGGTGTCATTGGAAGCATGACTTACAGCAGATCTTTGAGGCCATACTCCTCCTTCAGCACTTTATGGACCCCATTGTTAATCCCCGTCATAACGGAGGCATTGTCAGTCCCTATCCCCAGGAGTTTCTCTTTTTTAAGACAACACTTCTCCAGGAAAGCCACAACAGCTCGGGCTATAGATCTGGCATCTCCTCCCTCCAACTCAACAAGCCCCAGAAATGTTGAGACAATTGTGTGTTTGGTGTCACTAAAGTACCTTATCACAACCCCCAGGTACTTAGAAACACTTACATCTGTGGACTCATCGAGGAGGAGGCTGAAACGCTGGTCACCCACATCTGCGACCAACGTTTTTAGAAAGTATGGTGCTGGAACACCACGAATCATTTCCATGCACTTTGTCCTGTGCATTTTGAAGTGAGTAGCAGCAGTGGAGTCTGAGAAAGCAGCTTTACATGCTTCCCCAATGTGATCACATGCCAGCATGGAACAGTGTTCAGCAATAGCTAATGCCATGGTGGCTTCAGCCTTTTTTGCAGTCAATTCTTTTACTCATTAATGGCAGCTTGCTTTGCCTTTTGAGTATGTTTTTGAGTTGTCATGTGTTTTTTTATATCACAAAGTTTGGCGTAGAAATCAGCCTTACAATACAGGCAGTATGTCCGTGTGACATCTCCAATAAACGGCTTCAACCAGCCTTTGAATTCAGGGTTTGATTCCCACTCCTTTCTGTATTTTTGAGCGTACAGTTTAGACTGAGACATGATGAGCTAGCTAGATGTTTAGCTTATGTCACAGAGAGGCACACACACAGTGGAGGAGGTGAGTAAGTGACTGAGGCTGTGAGTCAAATGCAATGATTTATTTTAGTGTGACAGTGAAGAAACATTTACATTTACATCCCGCTCTGTAAGCCAGGGCGGGATCAGTGGCGGCTTTGCGCACAATTCATTTGCAGTCTGGACGGAGTGGTGTGGGTCTCCTCTCTGCTCTCTGCTGCGCGAGGCTACTATGAGACTTATGGCAAGCCAAAGGGATCAAATGTCGTCAGGTCGGCACACGTCCTTGGTACATAAAATGGCGTAAATTACTGCGTCCTGGCGGGTTTCACGCCGCTTTCTATGCCGTTTTTATTTATAACGCCGCTTTTTACGCGTGTTAACCTGTCCAAGACAAAAACTCTGGATTTACTGCTATGTAAAACAGGAGGAAGGGCTCATTACCATACAAGAAAACTGCGTAAATAATGCGCGTCTTGGACAGGTTTTAATGGCATAAAGAGCGGCGTTTTAAAATGTAACGGCGTAAAAAGCGGCGTGAAAACCGTCAGGATGCCGTATTTTACGCCGTTTTATGTACCAAGGACGTGTGCCGACCTGACGACATTTGATCCCTTTGGCTTGCCATAGAGACTGACCGCCTGTGAGTGCTTTGGGACTGTCCTCACGGCAGCACCCGCTGCTCGTTGAGGACAGTAACTGCAGAACGGTTCGTGCTTTCATGTCAGTCTCCAGTAACACCAGAAAAGTCTCCAGTAACACCAGAAAAAGTCGCTAGATTTGTCGCTAGTCGCTTTTGACAAAAAAGGTTGCCAAGAGGATTTGGAAAGTCGCCAGATTTAGCGAGAAAGTCGCCAAGCTGTCAACACTGAGAGGCGTGTGAGTGCATCATATGTGGTGAGGCCAGTGAAGGAAGTTGTGATAAAAAGACTCTCAGAGCTGCTGCAAACTGAACCCAAACCAGTGCTGATTCATCTGAGCCCTCAACACAGACTGAAAAGAAGTTTTACATTGTACAGTGAGACCGACTCGGCTCACAGGTTTTTATGGAGACACCTGAACTACTCACGAGAAAGGTGCACATGAGCCCTAACGGGGTTGTTGATGTACAATCATACTGTACGAACTGAAATCACATCCACACACCAAGTACTGTTTCAGTTACTAGGCAACGCCCTTAAGGTGGTAAGGTGCTGACGTCACACAGCCGCTTGACTGTAATAGGTCATTACAGTGTTGGTAACAACAGTCAGAGTCTCTGAGGTGAAACCAGAAGGAAAAAATTCAACTGAGCTGAAACTCATTAGAAAATAAAGGTGGCTGCTTCTGTTCCTCCTACCTCCACCTGTAACAGCTGTGTGTAAATATACATCTGCAGTAATTACACTAAACACAGGAAAATGAACAGGAAAACAACAGATTCAGTGCAGTGATGCAGCGTTGGAGGTGTGTTTGAACCAAAAGAAGATGGTGCAGGGTGGATGTCAGCTGTAGGACGAGCCTCCACTGTCAGCCAGGACAGCCTGCAAGACGACGGGAGGGGCGTCACAACATGAACCTCCACACTGCAGAGACAGTGAAGTAATCCTCATGTTCTCCTCAGTTATTTTACAGCCCGTCTTCAACAACAACTCTTTATGTCTTAAATCACTCTGACATGGAAAGTGTGGCGTTCAGGGACATGTGGCTCTACACATGCAGGACCTGCTGCACTACTTTATATTTTCAAGGTGATTCAACAACATTTCATCCACCTGACTGAAGCCCACCTTTACAAGTCCACTGTTCTCATGTTGCCTTCTTTCAGGTGTTTTATCCACAGACCTTTGAGATGAACAGAGGCCCAACAACAGCAACCTCACAGGAATCAAATCCAGAACAACGGAAACAGGAAACTGTACATGGACCCTTCTGAACGTGACGATCAATCAACCTGAACTACGGAGAAAACGCTGACGTGTCTCTCAGGATGACTTTTCCTGCTCCTTCAGAAACTTGAGCAGTTTGATTTGATCTGAAATCAGTTTGTCAGAGTTGCAGATATCTGATCAATCAGTTAGAGATGAGCTCTGATTACAAAGAGGAGAAACAGCTGATGACTGCTGCTCCAACACTGAGCAGAAATCTGAAGCTGAAGCCAAAAACACAAACTCACAATTCAGTTTAGTTTCTCAGTGAAAGAAGAGACGTGAGGAAAGTCCGACCTCCAGTCTGAGACAGAGCTCAGGTTCAGTCGGTCTGACGTCCTTTTCAACCTCAGGATGATATTAGAGGACTAATAATTAGAACTTCACAGGTCAACAGGACTGCAGCTTCTATATAATGTTCAGAGCTCAGAAGCTCAGCTGAAGACGATTCAGCGTGACGTTTATCTCCAAACACACAACGTGTCACAATCAGAAAGTTTCCAATGACAAATCAATATTCAATTACTCTAAATGGAGTTTCCTTGAACTCACTAAAATCAGTTTAAATTATTAAGATGATCTGCTGAAATCAAAAAGTCAAAACTGGCTCAAAACTCCTGAAAACAACAATCTGGACCAAATATTACAGCTGGTTCCCACTGTGACCCTGAATGCAGCACGAGGGACTTTCCACTCTTCAAGGGCTGCAAGTTGTTCATGAAGTAACTGACAATCCAACGCACACATCTTCTCTTATAGCCATCTTCACCCTCCTTCTGTGGGCCCAGAGTTGTATAACCACCTGCTGACCTCGGCCTAATTTCTGTGATGTTTTCAACCTGTTCTGAGCCAGACTCCACGGTTTCCTCCCTGTTTTTGCATATTACTCTTTGGTCAATGAACAATTGTGTCCACTGAAGATCTTCCTGTTCTGGCATATCTCCTCGGCCACCTCCCTGATCAGTAGATAAGTGTACCGACTGAGGAACTGCTTGTTTTCACTCAAGCACTCTTTCCCACTGTCCTCAGAATATTACTCTTCTGTGTAATACACTCTTATTTCTCACTGCCAGCTGTACTTGATAAAAAATATAAGACTTTAATGATTATGTTTACATTTAACAACATATGATTACATCACGATTATGACTGGACCTGACTTTATCTGACAACCTAACTGTTATCAATATGATTGACTTTGACTGACATACATAATACTGTAATATTGATTATGACTTACTCGACCTCTCTGACCTTACCCTGCAATGATTCAATACTGATTCACCATTACACATCAATATTTTACCACATTTGGTGAATAAACTTTCCCACATAATCCCCCCTTTGGGACTGAAAAGTCCCACTCATCCCTAACAGGATGAAGGCCAAAATACTTATACTGGTAATAGGGTACCTGAACTAACGCTATCCAATATAAAATCACCCTAATCAATCAATACACAGGCATACTGCAATAAAAATCAAGTATGAACAAAAACCAAAAACATCTCAATCTGCCTGTGATGATGGAGCCAATCCGACCCACGAGCACCAGGTCTCAGGTATCTTGGACACACACTCACAATAAGGGTGTGATCCAGAGTGAAATCCAGCATCACAGGAGTCCAACCTGGAAAACCTGTCCTCCCTGTTTTGTGGGGAGCGAGTCAAAACCTTTGAGGAGATTGCCCGGGCCTCCATCCCCGCCAACGTCCACGTGGACCTTCACGGATATTTCAATGAATAAATAAATAAATGATTAATTCAATTATGCACTTTTTAAATTTTTCTTGAACAATAACTGATGTTGCTCCTTTGAAATTATGATTCACACAAACAATACAATTTGAATGACTGAACTTCCTGTATTAGAACCATTTCGGAACAAAGCAAAAATGGATTCCTGTATTCTGATTCTAGGGGTGCTTCTTTTAAACAGTGGAGGTAGCAGTAGGAGGAGCTTAAGTTTGGCACAGTGTTTGGTAACAAACTTTGGAGAAGAGTCACAAAGTGCTGAAAACAGGGTTGGTCTGCACAAGTTGGCAGTGGTTAATATCATTACATCTCAAAAAGTCCCAAAGCACACTTTAGTTTCAGCTCTGTTGACACATTGTGCCAGTTAAAAATTGTATTGTGCTGGTTTAAAACAATTTTAAGAGACTGTGTGCAGATGTTGTCACAGCAAATTCTGTACACCACTATTTAAGTGAAATAAAAAATAATAATAATACTGACAGAACTAAAAACTATCCAATAACAATATACTCGCTGATAGTTCTTTGGTTCAAATAAAAACATTTAGTAAAACGTCCAATTTGGTATTCAAATAGACATGTACTGCAGGTTTTATATTTTACTGTAAAACAATATCTTTAACTTCTTCAGAACAACAATCTAAAACACCAAATGCTCAGCTATGTTACACTGCTCTGCCAACTCACAGCTATAGAGTATTGTGAACTATGGAGTCTGCTGGACTGGTAACAACGGCTTTAATTCTGTAATAACAATAACGCGCAGTTTATAGACCAAACTTGGTAAAGAACCAACTGGCTGACAAGTGCAAAGTGGCTTCATTCAGTAAGGGCATCAATATTAAAGAGTAATGACTCTGGATCTCACACATGTATGAATGAACATACACCAGCAGCCTCTAGACTTTCTGATGAACCCATGGGCTGACAATTTGACAGGAGTGCCTTCATTTAGTTAACATAACAATAAAAAGCAACTGAATCCACTGTCAAAAACAAGTGAGATCTAATGCCAAATGTCACCACTCTTATATGATTATTTACATTCTAGGAGGTTTTTAAGAGTTTGCAGTTTTGGTGGGAGTTTGTTGTGTCCCAAGCCAAGCATCACTCTTTGAATGAAGCTGAAAGTGGTTTTCATGGCTTTAGGGTAGTCCAAGTGTAAAGCATATGACAGCCCAAACAAGAGGCAAAGTGCTCGAGGTAGGTTCTGGAGATTGTCCATTACAATACTGCCCTCAACAATGATGGCAGTAGACACTGGGTCAAGGTGGAGAGGATTTGGAGAGACAGTCAGCACCCCAACAGATACCTGTGCCCAGGCCTCATCACTGTCAGAATCCTGTATAGAACCCAACAAAAACAACATTACAACAGGGAAATGTTGATAGGCATGATCAGTTGTCATTGTGTCATCTGTCCTGTCTACACTGCTTTCCAGCCTTGCTCCTTAAGATATCACTTCACACACACCTACATTTAGCAGTTTTATCAACATTAGTAGGCCTAAAACATTTTTGACAAGTTTACAGATATCCAGCAAAGAATATGAAAGAAATGAAGTATTGAAGTCTTCCGCACATTCAATTTCCTTTGATATCCTCACTAGCTTGTACTAGCTAGTGTATGCGAGGGAGAGAGATGTTCTACCTCTTTCGCAGAATACACAACCACGGCATGGCAAGCTGGCTCAGCACTACTGAGCTCAGCAGTGCAACCCAGTGATATGGACTGTAAACAGAGTTAGTACAATGTATGGCTGCTACATGGTATGGGCTACTAGCTTAGCTCACGTGAAGCAAAGAAAACACACCTTTCATCATCTCTGTATGCATATACATTTTTTAAAAAGATTTTGGGGGCATTTCTGCTTTATTCGATAGTCACAGTAGAGAGACAGAGAGGAGAGAGGCGATGACATGCAGCAAAGGGCTTCCTCCAAATCAAACCCTGGCCGCTGTGGTTAGGACTTGGCCTTAAAATATGCTAATGTTTTTTTTTATCTTGCAAGTTGTAATACTTAAATAACTTAGTTTGAGATGTTTCTCTCACTTCATAGGTGCTCGGCTGGTAGCTTCTCCCTGCTGGCAAACAATAAATAAATAAAGGTCTAGAAAAACACAAATAAGGTCTTGGATACTGACTACCTATGACAGCTGGATGAACTGAAGCACAATGGAGGGATGCAGATTTGTATCCTTGGCCAAATGCAAAAAAGCTCATTACAGCTGTTCACATCTAGCATTATAACCATGAGCAATGTAGCATCCAAAAAATACTACTGGTGCCTCTCCTCTTCTCCCCTCGATGTCCCATCTTCTTCCCCTAAAAACAAACAATAAAAAAACCCAACAACACTATTCGTGGTCAAGTCACCATGGCAAACTAAGATATAAAAAGTCTGTAGTAGACTTACCCCTGAATCAATTTGCTGCACAAACTCAGCCAATGTCTCTCCAACTCTTCCTTTCTTGGACTTGAAGATTGTCACAAAGC
>VMKM01004555.1:0-15337 GCA_008360985.2 Macquaria ambigua | reverse complement strand
AAGACTTTCCTCTTTGATAAAGCTTATAGTAGGGCTGACTCAGGTGAGCCCTGAGCCACCCCTTAGTTATGCTGCTATAGGCCTAGACTGCGGGGAGACTTCCTATGATGCACTGAGCTCCTCTCTCCTCCTCTTCCTCTTCCTCTCCATCTGTACGCCCTCATATCCCATCAATGCTTGTTACTAATTCAACTTCTTCCCGTGGTTGTGTGCTTTCTCTCCCCTTTTTCTCTCCTTCTGTTGCTTTCTGCAGGTGTTTCTGCCTCCGGAGCTGTAGGGTCTGGATCTATGGTTGCGGCCGCCTGCTGCCCCTGTGCTCCTCCTCTGCACCCGCTGCTGCAGCTGCTGTTGCTATTATTATTAGTGCTGCTGCTGTAATATTGCTCTTAGTATTGTTTCTGTTGGTGTTGACAGCCATGCCATTGCCGCGGCCATTGCGTTACATCTCTGTGTGAAACTGTATTGTGCTGCTGTATGTTCTCTCTCTCTCCTGCTCCCCCCCTCCCCCTTCAACCCAACCGGTCGAGGCAGATGACCGCCCACCTAGAGCCTGGTTCTGCTCGAGGTTTCTACCTGTTAAAAGGGAGTTTTTCCTTGCCACTGTAGCATAGTGCTTGCTCATGGTGGGAAAGGTTGGGTCTCTGTAAATATAAAGAGTCGGTCTAGACTTGCTCTACTAGAAAAAGTGCCCTGAGATAACTTTGTTATGATATGGCGCTATATAAATAAAACTGAATTGAATTGAATAGTTTTTCATTTTCTGAGTTAATAAAATGTGGATGCTTATTTCTGATTTTTGGGACTGTTCCCAGACAGGTTTAAATTTTGGGCACTGTGTGAGGAAGTGCTACTCTGTCTCTACAGCACTTCTTCCACACTGTTGGCACAGTCGCTCCTCGTCTGGCAGCCATGTTTCTTCTATCTGCCTGTTTCTATGGCCAGGCTGGGAGCACTGTAGGCTACTTTGTTAACATGTTTCTGTGTTTAACATGAGTCCCTGTGGTCAGGTAGGTGGCCACAGTATACTCTCTTTTTAGGGCCAGATAACACTGCATTTTACTTTGTGAGTGTGATTTTGTATTGAAATAAGTGAGGTAGTTTTGTTTCTCTTGTCTCAGAGGGTCCACACTCTCACACATCAGATAAACAGCGCCCTCTTGTGGTTCCAACGGAGTAGTACCGTTTAGGTACAACAATACTAGCGCAGTAGGAAGGAAATTAGATTCATTTAAACTGGACAAGTAAAACAGACGGAAAAACCTAACTGGTGGAATAATGTCACTGGTTGAATATTTGTAACGTTTTTACTCATCACTGTATGTTTTCTACAACCGCCGCCAGGAAACTCCGCTGGGTTACGACCAAGGAAGATGTGTTAAAGATTCTGTTATTTGTGTGCGGCCTTCAGGGAGGATATTGTGCAATGCAGCGACACCGAATATAACTCCTAATAACTAACGGGATTCCGGTTTGCTCAAACGGAAGCATTTTTGTTCTTCGTGAGTGTACAGTTTTGCATTCTGTCGCAGTCTGTTTTGGTATGGCCAGTGCGAACAAAATGGAGGGTAATAAGCTGTTGTTAAGTTGTCTGGTGTATATGGACCTGTGCCTAGCGTAGACTGCGTGTTCGCCGTGGTTTGCAACGTCAATGAATTGCTTTCAGGACATGTTTGGTTGACAGAGAGGAAGAGAAACGGAAAGAGATAGGGTCAGTGATGACAGCCATGCCAGGAATAAAGCAAAACCGGATTAGTAACGGCTTTACTTAACAAATAAAGGCGTAGTTTGTCCCAAACTGTAACATTATTGATTATGTGAACAATAAAAACAGGATGGTTTGTACCCACAGTCACTAAAACAGTAAAATATTAACAGTAACAGTAAATAAAGGAGGACCAGATACCACAAAATGACCGACTCGGGGGATGCAGCAAGTGTTCCCGGCTCCTCCGGCCTCAGCAGCGGGGCCGGGTTGAGTTTCACCGCGGGCAGAGGACTCCCAGGCCGGGTCAGGAGTCTGTCCTCCTCCACTCCACCTGGAAGACTGACGTCCCTCAGAACCAGGGACCTGACACTGGGGGGTGCCCTCAAAAAACCAAAGGTAATGAATGACACACCAAAGGGGTGGAATGTGAATATGAATTTTCCAGTTTATAATATTATATAATGTTAAAGCACAGAGAGACTGGACACCAAAACATTTGAAGTTAAGGGTTTCCATAGACAGCCAGTTTTGAACTGGTTCACTATACACTACAATATACTGTGCATATATACTGCAAGCCAAAGAACACTGTTTAGTAAGTCTGTTGTCAGGCATGTTAATGAACCTGTTCCACAGTTACAGCATGTCACCATCTTCTCTGACTTCTCATGGCTCCTCATATCAACCCCTTGCTGACAGTTGAGGGCAGTTTTATGTATACCCAAAAACAATGGGTTGCATAGCAACACAAATGTGTCATTAAATAATAACATTAAACTTTATTTCTATAGCACAATTCATGCACAAATGCAATACATAGTGTTTTACATAAAAGTAATAAAACAATGATAAATACAATAAAAGAGGATAAAGATACATAAAAAAAGGTAAAGTCATTGTTAGGTAAAACACTTTAGGAGAAAGCAATGTTAAAAAGATGTGTCTTAAGATTTTCTTTATGTATAAAATAAAGTGTTCTTCTTTCTTACTGGATTAAAACGATAATGTGACACTGACTGTACACAGTGACAGAACACATTTCCTTTCTTCACAGGGAGGTCAGGGGTCAGGGTCAACTTCAGGGTCTCAATAAGAAACTCATTTGGTCTGATGGCTGCTTTAATGCAGTCGCTAAGAGGAGGGTCACAATTAAAAGAACGTATTCTGCTAGTTGGAAAGAAAAATTGGTATCAACATACAAAATAACGGTCATAGTCATGTAATATTGAATCTGGCAGCTAGAAAATAATTTATAACATAATAAATATCAAATACAACAGAGAAATTCTTGGTATTAACAATATTTTATATTTCTCTCTGTTCTCTTTTTCCCCAAGAAAACCTTTGAGCCAAATGTCCATGCTGTGAGGAAAAGCAAAGATGAGTGAGTGAGCGTCAATTAGATTATTCCAGTCTCCTGTTTAATAATGATAGTCTTAAGCATTGCATATTATGTGCTGTAAAAATGTGTTTAATGATTATGAACATCATGTCCGATTCTTCCCTAGGTTAAAGGAAGAGATCTTCGTGGCTCCAAAAAAGGAGAGAAGAGAGAGGGAGGAGAAGAGGAGGAGAGAGAACAGAGGGGGGAGGAGAGAGATGCCCCAGACCATCCAGTCTCACTCCATCTTTGAACAGGGTCCTGCCGACACCGTACGCAAAACAGGTGCACAGCTTCTCTTTTCATTTTCAGTGGAATTTAAGTATGCACACCAGAGGTTCAGTTACAGATGCATTACAGGTGCACTTCTTCCCTGTCTCCTGTCTCTCTGTTCAGGCTGGCGTGGTGCTACAGACCTGCATGACTCCACCACCTCTCCTGTGTGTAAACTGGTGAAGAAAGAGAGGAAAGAGTCAGAGGAGGATGAAGATGAGATACTCAGTAAAATACAGAGGGATGATGTGAGTACTTCCTGCTAGCTGCTATACCTTAAAGGATTTCACTGGCTGTGAAAACATCCCTTTTGTAATGTGCTTCCAGTATAAGTGATGGGGGACAAAATCCATAGTCCTGCATCTCTTATATTGGAAGCACATTAACAAGTGGTCTTTTCACAGCCAGTATGAACAAGAGGAGCAATTACAGCAATCAAAAAGGGTTTCAAAGTCCACATGGGCACCTGACTATTGTTTTAAGACAGAGTTGAAGAATTGTGAACCTATCCTTTAAAGCTGCATTCATTTTTATGGCCAGTTGCGGGCAGCGCAACAAGCTGAAAACATAACATTTGACATATTATCACCTCATGAAATTGTTGTGGCTCTTGCCTATTTTCACCATAGACTGTATATAAAGATGTACGACACATCTCTACTTCCTTTCACTGTACAAAAATGAAGCCAAAATATCCCAGATAAGGGAGCTTCTTGCGCTGGTGACATCATTTGGAGCCAGAGTCTGCGCAGTAGTGATCTGTGGTGGAGCCGTGGTATTGAGTTCCCGCCTATACAGCCGCCTGAACCAGTCGCGAGCACACTCAATCATGACAACGTGACACCCCCTTTTTATAGCATCAAGTAACTAATTAAAACCAAACTTATCAGAAAAATTAACACTTGAACAAACATCAGCGTGATAAGAACTACCTAAAATGACAGAAACCACCTTTGGGAACATTTTATTTGACCTGTGCTGATTTTTAAATGTGGCCCATGTCCCATCCGCTAACATGGGGGGGACAGGGTTTATGACCTATACTGCAGCCAGCCACCATCGGGCAATCCAGATGTTGTCATGTTGTTCATCTTTATAGACAGTCTATGGTTTACACATGTAGCAGACACAAAGCAACATTATCATTCAGTTGTAGTAGTTGTGTTCACCTGAATATATATTATTATTTAATATATTATTAATATTCACTCCCCTTTTAGCTCTGATTTGGTCTCCTGCAACGCCTGAGAAAAATATCTAGTTCCGAGTGACACCTTTCACAGTACACATAGTCATAGTTGATCCATTGTTAATGTAAAAATGATTTTAACATCATATTTATACACTAAAGCAGGGCCCCCAGGAATCCATAAGGCACCTCACGTGTTTAGAATTTATTGTTATATAAATACAAATTTTGACCCCCCCCATTATAATTTTCCCTCAGTCCTTTATTTTAGAGTAATTGTTTTATTTTCTAGCAAGGCTAGGCGTATTGCACATTTAACACTGAGGAAGCTGCACCTAACCTGCACCTGTGCAACCCAGCACTCAACACGAAACATATTTCTTTTTAGACCTGGAGGAGAGAATAGAAGTGGACAGTTGGTTCTTTTTATGGAGTTTAATGTGGCTGTTGTTTTCCAGGAATACAGTCTCAGCTCATTCCTCCCCACTAGAATTGAAAGATTCTGTGGTTTTGCACAATGTTTAGCTGCACAGCATTAGTGTGTAATGACTGACCCACCGGTGAGGCAGTGAGGTTTAATTGATATTATCATCCATAATAATAATAATCAGCCTCATCTCATCATTGTTCATAACTAATATTCTATGTCGCACCTACAGTTCATAGATGATCCAGGTCTGAGAAATGATGCCAAGTTCAAACCCATCCAGCTGCCTCTGAGTCAGTCCAGCAGCTTCACCAGGAGTCTAACACTGACAACCACCACATGTGAGAAAACCACCTCTGACTACTGCTACTGTCTCACCACCACATGTGAGAAAACCACCTCTGACTACTGCTACTGTCTCACCACTAACTGTCACGTTACATGCCTGTTGACAAAAGGCTCCTTCAGTCAGGACACACGTCAGGGTTTTTACCATTTTAGTTTGGCGGTGTGGCATTGTTCATGTGATGCAAACTTGACACAGACTGTCCCTGAGCTCACAACCCCCCACCTTGACTTCCGTGCCTGCCTGAACTACCACGAGGCTTCATGTCTGTGCATGATCAATAAGTATTCTGTTGCAGTCCTTTCTGTAGTTGAAGTGTTTGTGGTTGTCATGGTGGCAGGTCCAGAGAAACCGTCCTGTGGAGCTCAGAGTAGAGCAGGCCACAGCAGGACAGAGCTGCCCAAACCAGAGCAGCCATCTCTGGTAGAAGTGCTGCAGGATCTCAGCCTGTCTGGCAGAGAGGAGCTCTTCTTCATGCAGTTACCTGACTGTATGCCGAGCAGAGCGTCTGGACAGAAGGTCGACGCTGCTCTCGGATCTACAGCAGAGAAACCTTCCAAGAAGGAAGGAAAGCCTGAAAACAAGAGGCCTGCACATCTTCAAGCACAAGTGAGTCAACAGAATAAACACTAAAGCGGTGATGCTGCCATGACAACATGTCTGGTGTTGCTTTTCAGCACAATGTGTGGTGTGTTGCATCTATTCCATACATGCAAATACAGTAATACATTCTAGATTGCAACATGTTCCAAGGTATCCAGAGGAGCTGCCAGTTCAAGGCTTTTTGTGTCCTTCATGCCGTTAAGTGTCTTTATTGGTGCACATATTGAGCACATTACATGTTCTTACTTTGCTGCATTTGATGGATCCCCTCTTTTCTTATTTGTGTTATTACTGACGCTCTTGGAAAGCCTTTTTCCACTGTTATTTGTGAATCCCTGAACTATACGTCAGTCCTGATGATTGTTACTGCTACTACTGTTACTGCTTAGTGGTATCTCTCCATGCAGATCATTCTGGCGGTATTTGTTTCGGTTTAGAGACATTTGTGTGTGAGGTTTCTGCTGCCACCATAATACAATAGAGGATGGAATTTTGTTTGTGGTACTTGACACTAAACTGCATTGTGCTGCTGTACTCCCCTTACTGCACGTCTCTTCTCACTAACAGCCATTCACCAAATAACCACCTGGTGCAGAAAAGGTAAATCCTCAATGCACCAGTGAAACTGTTTACACAAAGTGCCAGACCAGAGCCATGTCAGTTTTAATAGAGCAGTTTAATATCAAGCTGTTTCAGAGACTTTTCTACATTTCTACATTTTCACCAGGAAAACACTTTTTTCTATTTATTTTGGCATAAAAATGGTCATGTAATGATATTTAGTATTGTTACAACATATCAGCTTTTTCAGTCCTATCAGCCATTAACAGGTTGTGTGTCACTGCCTCTCCTCAGGAGGCTGCAGTGAAGGAGGGCTGTCCCGTACTGTCACACTTCCCAGAGGGATTTTTGGGTAAACTGCGGATCAGGAAGTCAGGAAAGGTGGAACTGAAGCTGGGTGACGTCATCATGGATGTCTCTGAGGGAGCTGCCTTCTCCTTCCTGCAGGTAACTGTGAGTGTGAGTGTGTGTGTGTGCCATATAATAACGTATAATACTTGCATTATAGCAGGCAGAGTAAGCAGTTGGGTTCACCCAAAGTCCAGATCTGTGAATCACAGGGTTCCCATCTAAATGTATTTCTCTTAACATGTCATGTCACAAAAAGAGCAAGCTTCAGGCAGTCCCACAGAGTGGCAGGAGTATGTGGAGTTTTTAAAAAGTCTTTATTAGTTACATGGCTTGTTCATGAAACCATTTTTAAAGACCGCCAGTTTTGACGTGAACGGCAGGTTCTCATCAGGGTTCAAATGACGAGACAACACCTGAGCCTGACTTTTTATGCTCTCATGCAGGGGTGTGTCCTAACCGGGTAATTAACGCGTGGGAGATCATGAGTGTCATTCAGAGATTATGTCCCCAAAATTTCACAAACCAAAAAACTGATGTAAAACAATAAATCAAAAACAGAATATAAAGGTAAACATGGTTATTGACTCAAATGAAAAACATACCATCCATACTTTTTTCTGTGTTTAAGTAAATAGAAAATATCAAATCACTGCAATATCCAGCTACTAACTGGCAGCAGGACAGGAAAGGAAATAAAGTTATCCACATACACAATCCAGCCAGAGGTTCAGTATTCTGCTTTTAAAGATAAACTCATGTTCATTACTTTTTCAAATTATGCTGAAAGTGGATTAATGCATCACCAACTCACCACGCTAACCAACCACTGATTAATCCGTACTTTTTTTTGTATTGATAAAAATAACATATTAATAATAATATTCTTATATAATTTGCATAGCCCGCACACCCAAAAGCAAACAAACAACACACACCAATAACTAAATAATAATAAAAATACTAATACTTGGCCTTAATTTACACCCTGTCTTGAATCTTTTACCTTGCCTTGCCTTTTTGCAATTATGCCCTCTAGAATAAAACAGTGCTTAACAAGCAAAGAAAAAGCCACAAAAGTCAAACTTTCTTTCGTCTTCACATAAAAAATTCATTTTTTAGCCAATAGCACAACTGTATTTAAGATAAGGGCTTCTGCTTCTTCAGTCAACAGATTGTTTGTGGGCACATAAACCAAAATAAATGCATCACATTATCCTCATTACAGAAAGGAGACTTCTGATCATGTTCTAATCCCCATCTGCAAAGCATTTGTCTTGTATAACATTTTAATTGAAAATACTGAGTCCTGGTATCCAGTGGAGTTGAAATTTAAGGAATTTCAGTTATATCATATTCTTTTAAAACTAAATTATTATTACTATTATTACCACTGTTTCAAACTGTGAAATAATGTGGAGTCAATATGTGATTAGAAAAACTAAGCCACTCTGTCACTATTAACATAGAAGCCCTCTCTCCTTCTTCATTCTGCAGCAACTGGTGTCTGTGCGTCTGTCTGATGGTCAGACTGGAGACATAATGGTGTTAGGAAATGTCCACCACAAACTGGTCTTATCTCCTGACTTCCAGACTTTACTGAGACAAGCTGCAACACATCAGCAACAAGGACCCTGATTATCTCTCGTCTACTGCACAGAAACCCAGCAGAGCTGAACTTTACGGACTCTCTGACACAGGTGAGGATTCCTGATCTGATGGGAGGTGTTTTCTTACACACAACGTGGAGGGAAAACGACAGGTAGCCTGACGTTGGTTCTCCATACCTCTGCTTGGAGGTTTTCAAGGCAGCTATGTACGTTCCCCTCAGTAGCCTGTTTTTATTCTTTGTATTCTGTCTCTTTTTCGTACATTTTGAAAATCCTGTGATTGCAAAACAATCTGTCCAAATCTGAATGATTTTGTTTTTCTCTGTGGTGTGATCTTTTTTGGAAAGATACAAATTGTGCTGTGGTAAATACATGCTGTCAGACTCAACCTACTGATTGTATATTGTATCTGAGCACTTATTTACAGATGGGTGACTTTGCACTGAGAGGAGAACACTCCGTATATTTTCAATATTGTTATTAGATGTTTGTGAACCAGCGTGTTTTTTTTGCTACCTCGACATCATCGTCGCTTCATCAGACTCTTGCGCATCAGCTTCATAGAGCCACTTAACAGCAGCTGTGAATCCATTTGTGGCTGACCTCCAGTGGTTGAAGATGTCACAGTGAAACAGTGAACGTCTTTTCATCACAGTTTCTGGAAGCCCTTTCAGATCTATTTTGTAAAAATTTCAGTCAGGCTTTCAAAACAATTACTGTACAGAAGTCTCAGACTGAGTCTGGAATGAGGTCTTACTGAAATCAGATGCAGGAGACTGTTCTATTGTCATTTTGCTAGAGATAAGTGCAGCATTTGATACAGTAGATCATGTCATCCTGATAAACAGATTCAGCAGTGGGTTGGTATATAAAGATTACTTTTAAGGCTCCAGATGTTGTTTCCAGATCATCTGAGGTCCTCAGACGTGAACCTGCTGGCTGTTCCTGTGTCTAGATTATAGAGTAGAGGGCACTGAGCAGCTCAGGCTCACCTTGTCATCATCTTCCTTTAAATCACTTCTTAAAAATGAATTTTATTCACTTTTATACTGATGTCTTTATGTTTTTATACACTGTAGATTTGTATCTAAATGTCTGTTTTACTGCCTTTATTTTATTCCTGAATGTTATTTTATTGTTTATATGCAAAGCAGTTTTTAACATTGGTTTTGAGAGATGCTATACAAATAAACTTTGTATTGTTATAGAGTAAGTGTACTCAGGGTGTGGTCAGTACACCCTGTTGTTGACTGTAAATAATGGTGCACCCAATAAGCTTCCACCCAAAACAGGTTAGTGAAACAAGACTTTAGTAAACGTGCTGCATTTATGGCACAATATTCAGTGCATTCAGAAAGACTTCATGTTCACATTTTGTTATGTTGCAGCCTTATGCTATAATCATTTAAACAAAAACATTCCCTCATCAATTTGCACTCAATACCTCATAATGAAAAAGTAAAAACAGCGTTTAAGAAATGTTTGCAAATATTTGAAAAGGTGCTTCAGCTGAGTTAAGGCGCTGAATACTTTCTTTTTAAGAGATTTCAGCCTCGAGTGTTCTTGGCTGTGACGCAACAAGCTTTGCACACCTGATTTGGGGATGTTCTGCCATTCTTCTCAATGTGACGTTTCTGTTTTTTCTTTTTAAAACATTTGCAAACATTTCTAAAATCCTGGTTTCACTTTGTCATTATTGGGTATTGAGTGTAGAGTGACAAGGTGAAAAAATGGATTTGCAAAATTGATTTTAGCAAAAGGCGGCAACATAATGTAAAAAAAATGAAGGGATCTAAATACTTTCTGAATGCACTGTAAATTAACTCTTTCAAGTTTCATTGGGATAACCAAAGTTAACAAAAACAGTAACCCTTTAAGTCCCAGTATTTAGCATTTATAAGCAGTAAACAAACATTTAATAAATGGTTTATAACAGAAATAATGTAGTTGTGAGCAGATAAAGGACAATTTAAGTGTTTATTAATATACAGTATTTGTCTCCTATGAAAATGTTATATTATTACTGTTTTATCCGTTTATCTGTTTATACAGCATACCCATAGGTGCCTCCTGTTATAGTTAGCACTTAGATCTGCTCACAACTACATTACAGTCTGTTAAAAACCATTTATCAAATGTTACTGCTTATAAATGCTAAATAGGGGAAACGTTAAAGTGCTGCCACACATTGAATGTCAGCAAAATCATATTGTGATGATAGATCAGAAAAATGGGACACAGAACGTACTGTTCCTCTGTATTGTGTATTCTTCTCAACATTGTGTGGCTTTCATGTGTCATTTTTTTTTTGGCACCATAAAAGGTAATTCTGTAGAAAGGTGTATGGAAATGTTTATTCAGTAAATACACAACACAAAGAAAACAAGCCGTAGTAAATGCTATCTGGATATGGTAGCACTAAATTTCTTCTACAAAGCAAAAGAAACTGTCAGTACAATTGAAACTATGTCCTTCATAATTAACAGGTGTGTGACTTTACAAACATGAAGACCAGGTAGAATCTGGATTTTAGGTTATTAACTGACATTGACCTCATCACCTTAAACATAATGGAAGGTTGTTTTTGACCGACATCATAGTAAAGTCAGGACAAACTAGTATTTTTCAGTTGGCATCTGAGGGGCGGGGGGGACCCTTTATGTCATCATTTGGATGAAGGCGCTATGGGAAAAAAAACAAGCTCATTTTATTATCAACCATAACAGGATGTTTATAGCTGTTAACAGAACAAAAAGCACCTCATATTTAGCTTGATTGGAACAATGCAGAATTTGGAACTTTTGGTGTTGAAGAAACAAAATGTCAGTTGATAATGTTACTTATGCCATAAATAACAATACAAATAGTGGGATTTCACAGTTTAAGGTTGCGACTGTATAAGCTTATGCTTCACTAATATCAGCGATGAGACAAATAATTCAGTCAGGTTGCATTCATGGGAACCATGCTACTGTCGGATCTTTAGAGGAAGTGCTGTCTGACAGAAGTGCCATTGGTTGCAAATTTACAGAGTAGAAACTTAGGAAATACTGGCCAACAAGCTGCATTGTGGAACGCACACTTCAGAGTAAAGGATGAGGCTGCTGTTAGCATAGATTTGTCTTATTGTCATCAAAAGCCATGAAAATACCAAAACTAACAATGTATTAGTTTGTCTCTCAATACTTTGACTTCCCTACTGTCTGTGGCTTTTCATGTGGTAGAGATCCACTGTTGCTCCAAAAACTATTAAAAACACATCAGTGAGCCACACTGTTGTTCCTTCATTACCATGAACACACGTTTATTTTGACTCAATCCCACATACATCATCCTGCTGCCCCAAACACTCACTAGAGCACCACATGCCGATTCATCCGCCACTGAAAATAGTCCTCAACAACTGCACTATTTCGTCTGTTTGTTCACTAAAAACTACAGTGAGCAGTTCCTATCCTATAACCACTTATCCTTAGAGATTTGCGGGGGGGCTGGAGCCGATCCCAGCTGACACTGGGCGAGAGGCAGGGACACCCTTGACAGGTCGCCAGTCAGTCACAGGGCCGACACATAGAGACAGACGTCGTCAATGAACCTAACCTGCATGGATGTGAACAGCTGTTTTAAGAAGATGTTGAGCCTTTTTAAAAATGAAACTATATATTTGTGAGGTGTTTTTAAAGATGTATGTCTTTAGTGGGAACCAATGGGCTTGGGGCTGAGAGCCACAGACAGGAAGTCAGAAAGTATTAAAAGATGCACTAACACACAGTTGGTTTTGGACTTTTCATGGATTTGTTAACAAGACAAATACAGAATAACACCTGACTTGCCACTCTTCATGAAATACCAAAATTAGAAAAGTGTGGTTGTTTTTGGGACGGCAACAGTAACCTTAACATCCCCCTCAAGTAGACTGTGGTTACACTCAGGGCTATGGAACCTTTAAAGATTGCAGACAGAGCAGTATAAACAGAATCTGTGCCTCCTATATTAACTTTAACGCTTCACTCTAATGTCAAAGCTTCTGAAATCATTACATTTCATCAGGTCACTCACTTTCTTAGCCTGGAACAATCCCACTCTACATCATTCAGAGGGATTCAACCAACCAAAGCCAGGATGTGTATTTATACAGAGGGTGACAATAAGCTCACATTGCACCCTGTAAAATCCTGCTTTCAGGGTTTATTTGGTGTAATTTTCACTGAACAGAGGCATTAATGGGGTGTTTTTCTTTTATTTTTGGATCTGTCTGAATGCTGTAAAAGCTTTGCCCAGATGAACATAAGAAGCATTCATGTCAACTGGGAACTTCGTGACTTTCAAGTTAGAGGAAAAAACCAAGCAGAGCACAGAACTGGGTCATCAGAACCTGCCATGAACTTGACTTTCTCTTCTAGACTCAGTAGATAAACACGTTTTATGTCTTCTTAGTAGTCCTGACAGTTTTTGCAGAGCTACTTTTCGTCGTCTTCTTGGTTGTGTTTCTGGTGGCAGTGGCCTTCTTCACTGCTTTAGCTTTAGCCCTCTTTGTTCCTTTGTTGGCTGCTGGAGTAGCTTTTTTCTTGGTAGACAGTGTCTGCTCTCGGATAAGGTCTTCCCGTCCAATCTCCACCATGTGGTCCTCCCACGACTTCATCTCATTCTTGTAGCGAATTTTGTCGTCCTCGGCCAGCTGTGTGTAGACCTGGGATGTAGAACAAACAGAGGAGATCTGAGTACTGAACAACACTGAATTTCTTGATTCACATGTGCACAGTGGCATGAAGACCTTATGACTACAAGTATAAAGGTTATGTAATGATGGTGTGGCCAACCTGTTTCTGATGACTGAACAGATTCCTCCAGTCCTCCAACAGTGACTTCATCTTTGCCTGAATGAACACCACCAGCACAAACATTATAGCAATGACTATTTAACAACTTAATGAAAAGGACCTTTTCATGAGGGGGTGCGTGTTCGTGAGATCTGGACATTAGCATAATCTGTGCTCATAAATTGCTAAATAAGGCTTCATGTCAGAAATCAGCAGACGAAAACAGAACAAATGTAGTATCAGTGGTGGAACTAGGGGACCCAAAAGAAAGAAGTTATGACTACAGTTGTCAACACCATGTCATCACAGAGCCATACTGTGACAGATATGAAGAAGGAATGGTTTCATATAAGGTTAGATGCCTAAAGAATACATTCTATTGGTGAGTCAGGTGGTGATGTTATACTGTCGGGTGCAGCACAGGGTGTGTAGACAGCGACCTGCAGGTAGACCCTGGGGCAGCTGTTGGAGCGTTTTCCTAAAAACTACTGAAATACTGCCAATCAAATCAAACCTCTCAGTAAACTGGCAGCCATGATGTGTATCACATTTATACAGTAAATATTGCTGATACTTACCTTATACAATAGAATATTCATTTTACATTATGTTTTATTTCATTGTATTTTGAATTTTTGTTGATTTCAGTACAAACAACTGGCCTCTTGAATTTTCATTTGTAAAAAATTCTGAACAAGAGGAAATCTGTGAATTCGACAAATGATCTTAAATCACTTGCAAGTCTGTTCATACAAGTCATTTTTGCAATATATTTTTAATGTGTCTCACCTTTAAATGTTTTTGTTGTGTGACCCCATGTGAAACTCCTTTTGGTCTGACCAGTCACTGGCAGACCAGTCCATGCATCAATATTACCACCAGTGACTATCTCATACCACCTCATGTCCAAGAATCTGAACTGTCCCTTTAAAATGTTTACGTCATGGTGCTGTGGTTACTGACCTGCGTGGTAGTTCCTCTGGCCTCCTCAAAGTGCTCCGACATGAAAATGTTGAATGGAGAGCGAGGACGTTTGGGCTTTCCCAGGCTGGTTAACTCCTGGATCATGCACACACACACACACACACACACACACACACACACAGAGGAGGGTTATTTTTCTTTCAACAATGTGACAGTTGATGTGATGGGGTTTGGTACTCAGATTGCTGACTGGAGCTTCAACAATTGAAAAATTCACGTTTCACACGTACAGCACCTCCTGCCCTCAGTTGGTACTGACTTATCTTCAAACACAGGAACCTTAGAAACAACTGTAAAACCTGATATACATTTAGACTGCTTTTCTCCCATCAACCTTAATCAACTAACTTCCATGATTTCCTCATCTAAGCCATCAACGTGTCTCTTAGACCCCGTCCCAACTAGGCTGCTTAAAGAAGTTTTACCCTTAGTTAACATTTATTTACTAGATATGATCAATCTGTCCTTATTAAAAGGCTATGTGCCAAAGTCCTTTAAAGTAGCTGTAATTAAACCTCTTCTAAAAAAGCCCACTCTTGATCCAGGGGTTTTGTCAAATTATAGACCTATATCTAACCCTCCTTTTCTCTCTAAGATCCTTGAGAAAGCAGTTGCCAATCAGTTGTGTGACTTTCTACACAACAACAAGCTGTTTGAGGATTTTCAGTCAGGATTTAGAGTGCATCATAGCACAGAGACAGCACTGGTGAAAGTTACATATGACCTTCTAATTGCATCCGACAAAGGACTTGTCTCTGTACTTGTCTTATTAGATCTTAGTGCCGCATTCAATACCATTGACCATCACATTCTATTACAGAGACTAGAACATTTAATTGGCATTAAAGGCACCGCACTAAGCTGGTTTAAATCCTATTTATCAGATCGATATCAGTTTGTACATGTTAACGATGAATCTTCTATGCACGACAAAGTTAGTCACGGAGTTCCACAAGGTTCTGTGCTTGGACCAACTCTATTTACCTTATATATGCTTCCTTTAGGCAATATTATTAGGAAGCACTCCATAAATTTTCATTGTTATGCAGATGATACCTAATTATATCTATCGATCAAGCCAGATGAAACC
>VMKM01004554.1:0-15339 GCA_008360985.2 Macquaria ambigua | reverse complement strand
TTTAATGTTTCCCACTGGACATTTAAACTGATATTTAGCCAGCAAAATGTGAGCCACAAGTCCCACAGGACTCCACTTTAAGGAGAAATCCTGCAAGACTCAAAGCTAAGCACTAAAATAGAGATAAGGTTCATTTTGTTAAAATTAGTTTCATACATGCTTTTTTCTCCAGCAATGACCCCCCCACCTCTCTTCTCATTTCCATTCTCGTTTCGTTCTGTCTCCCTTTGTATTCTGCTGCACTGTCTCCATCACACGTATCAGGAATCACCCGTGTATGTCCAAAACAATAAGATTCTCTTCTTCTTTTTGCTAAAAACGAGTGCAATTAGGACTGCTGAATTTCACTCTGTGGCAGGCAGCACTGTGTCTGCTACAGCCTCAGGGCTTTCTTGATATGGATGGGATTATTATAGCGTTGACGTGCAGCCACTCGGCTCCTGCAGAAACATGCACAACCCCCAAACAAATGCACACAAACTAGATTTATTTTTCAAAACAATTATTGCCAAGGTATGATGCTACCTTATTTTGGCACAATCAGTTATCTGCTGGGTGGGCTCAGTGGGGTAGAAGTAGGCCACAAGAGACAGTGTGTGTGTCTGAGAATGCGCACAAGCTCCCATCAGTGCAGGTTGCAGGCCCAAGGCCACGTTTAGCCATCCTACTTAATAAACTTTCACTGAGCTCACTGCATGATATCTGACCTGGAACAAGACTGGAAAATAGCAGAGGCAGAAGGATAAGGAAACGGAGATGATGGAAAAGAGGAAATTAAAAATGGAGAGAATTTGCACTGGAATTACTGAGAAAATTTAAGAATGTAGTATACACTTTAAGTATAAGCACTGATTTGGTGATTTGCAAGTCAAAGCCGAGCAAGCCAAGATACTAACTGGACAAAATGTGTTTGAAACTGCTAGCATGGCTCTGCCTGAAGGTAACAAAATCTGAGAACCAACAAAATACAAGTATCTTTTAAAGCTCAGTAATTAAAAACGTTGCATTATATGTTTGTTCAATCTGTACAAAAATCAAAGTGTAAAAATGACACGTGGTTTTACGGGGGGTTATGTGCCAGACTATTTCTTGGCTTGGAGCTAGAGCCAGAAAACTATTAGCTTAGCTTTTGACAGAGCCAGGCTAGCTGTCTTCAGTCTTTATGCTAAGCTAACCTGCTGCTGGCGTTAGCTTCATATCTACCCCACAGACATGAGAGTGATATCAATCTTCTCATTTAACTCTCTGCAAGAACTATTGCTTTAACTGCATGTTGAACGATAGCCATATTGTTGAAACACACACTCATATGTAATTTAGACATTAAAAAAAACAAACTTTTCAGTTAAATGTAGCTCAGTTTTAACTTTGATATCTAGACATCTTTTGGCCTGCAAATCACCAATTTAGTCTGGCTCAACCTACTAACACTTAAACTAGAAATCTTTTGGACTGCAAAATACCAAATCAGAGAAAAAAATAGAAAAAAAATAGAAATGCAAGGGTAAATGCTCACATGTAAATTTACACACACACATTCACATATAAAAACGGATGCACTTACACTTATGCACGGACGCTCACATCATTCACTGGGTCTCAAATCTCTGCCATTTCTAACTATTATTGTGTCCACTTTTGAGAGTGAGAGCGGATAACAACTTTGTGTGTGCAGTGATCGTCAGTTATGATCAGAATAATGAGTAGTCAGGGGTGAAATGCCAGAGCAAGAAAGATAAGGTAACAAGGAAAAAAAGATCATAGCTGACTCAAATTGTAATTCTCAGTTCCTTTCTCTTTCTCTCTCATGTGTCAGTCTCTTTTAAGGCTCTCTCGCCACACGTCCACCTCATCCCTCATCTCTTTTATCTGCCTGTTTCACCCGCTCATCTTCACCACTGCCTCATTTACAATTGCTCCTCTGCTCTGGAGAGCGTTAACCTCGGTCGTCTGTTCGCTGGGCCCTAAGGCCATGATTAGAGAGACGGGAGAGAGAGAGATGGATAGACGGAGGAAGTGAGTAATACTGAAAAGGTGGGTGGGTGGCAGGGGAGGGGCTCGGCATGTCTGCAATGCGCACAAGCCAGACACAGCCAGTGACCCACCAATCAACCCCAAAACTGTGCTGTACATAAGCCTCACTTGCAGAAAGCGCTGCTCTCCAATACACCCACAGGGCCTGTTATTTCACTAACAGTCGATTCCAAAAAGTGAATTAAAGACACCTTTTCAACATTCACACTGCAGTTACACATCTCTAAATAGCTGTGACAGAACTATTATTGTAAAACATCTCAGGTTGTAATAGTCAATTTGGTGCCTTGCTCACAAGTTTCCTGCTTCTGGCTGGCTGTTGGTTTCCTGCTGGACTCCAGCCAAACAGCATCTACAACCACAAACATACTCAGTTTCAGATCATGGATAATCAGGAAATCGAATGTAGGCTGGTCCTAGTGCATTATGGTGTTGAAAGTGCTTAATGTTCTGTTTGGGACTGACTGTCAGAGTGTGCCTTGGTGCAGTGGATGTGATAAACAGCAACACTCCCAGAGGCTCAGGGGGTGACTGAAGTTTAGGCAAAATGAGTAATTACAATGGCAAAAACTAAGGAAATAAAGTTAAAAAATATCCAGTGCTAACCATTAACAGTTAGTCTATGGATGTAAAAACTGATGTAGTAAAAGGTTATTTGACAAGTCAAAAATATAACTCTAATGCTTTAAAGAAGCATTGTGTCTATGAACTTCCAATTAGCATTAGCTAGCTATTTTTCTTAGTGTTAGCTTGCCTATACTGTAGCTACTACTACAATATTTTATACAGTGATGCTACAGCAGTACAGCATATAAACGATTTACATTACACAGACTGGCTGGAGTAGTTTTATGATGAATGTTAGCTTCAGCTAGGTAGCTAGCTGAAAAGGTTGGTGTTGTGCTGTCATGGTGTACCACCAGTATTTTTCAGGTGAGCTAGCTAGCAACACAGTCCTTTTGAAGTATCAGAGAATTGGAAATGTGGTGAGGAAAAGGAAATGTTGCGTGAGGGAAAAGGAAATGTTGCATAAGGAAAACTGATGAAATGTGTCAAGATAAAAAAAAAAGGAAAAGGAAGGAGTTAAAAAATTAAATCAGCAAATTAAATCATGTATTATGTTGTACGTTTGACGTGTCTGATAACCTTTTACTATATTCTGTCACTTTCAGGGATCCATAAACACTGTGTGAATGACTTGTTAATGTAAAACGTTATGGATTCACATAAAATAATTTCTTTTTCCTCATCACCTCCATCTTTACTCTTGCCACCCTTCATTTCATGGCTCACTTGACCTCCATACTCTCTCCTTCTCCCAATTTCCTATCAGAAATTAGATAAATAGATAGATAGATGGATACACTGGCGTCATCTATAGGGGGGCCCCTACAAGTTAATTGTGAGTCTGATTGTGCAATAATTATCATGCTGTTTCCTTGGTAGGCGTGGCTAACAAAATAAAAAAAGGCGTAACAGAGAACACCAGTGTTGATGTTTACATGTTAAAAAGAACCCTTCCCAGCGCCTGCAGGCTAATCTAGCAACTCATACCAAGAACAGCCCAAACTTGGTTGGAGAACACAGAGAGTCTCCCCACGACATGATGTCATCACAAGTGTTACACCCAAGTTGGTGCCAATGAATGGATATATGCAGTTGCTTCTTTCATCTACTGTCTCCTTCTTTCTTCCCTCTCTTCCATCCCTTTGTCCTCCCTCTTTTCATCATTTCCCTTCCTTTCTCCTATCCCCTCCCTCATCTCCAGACAACTTATTTTATCTTTCCCTTTAGCCCGTGCATGTGCCAATGCTTCACATCCATCCCTCAGTCTTGACCTTTGCCCTCTGTTCAATCTCTCTGTCCCTCCTTACACCCATTTTCTCTCTGGCCATCATCCCTCTTTCCTCACCTCTCTGATCCTTCCATCCTCTTATCTATAGATTCCTCCGTCTATTTCTCTTTTTCCATTCTCTGGCTCTTTAGCTCCGCTTTCTTCACCTCTCCTGTCTGCTTGCGGACCTCTCGCCCTCCCCTCTGATCATCCTTTTTCTTTCCAAATATCAAACCTCATTTCAAACCCTCCCTACATCTCCTTGCCTGCCATCAGGCCGCTCTGATCATATCTTCCAGCTTTCGTTCTCCCTCCTCTCCCCCCTCCTCCCTCTCTCTCTCCCTCCCTCCCTTGCTGGTTCCTGACCTCCATCCTCCCTGTGATCATCCCTCCAGAGTTGAGGCCATCTGTTCCTGCAGGAGAACCAAGTGCATCCTAGCCCCCAACGCCAGCCAGGATGTGTGTATTTATGCATGTGTGTGCCAATTTATCTGCGTGTGTGTTAAAGTGTGACCACATATTCCTCTGCGACCGTCTGTAAAAAATTGGGAGTGTTGCATATTCATGACAGTAAAGGTGGAGTACCATTTCTACCTTTTATGAAATTATCTTTCAGGCGTGCCCCATCAGTGATGGATTGCTGCATAAACAAAATCACTTTGATGTCTACTGCATGATGGATGCATATGGATTATATGGAGATGATTATAGCTAATAAAGCTGATACCTGTGTGCGCTCTTTCTCTAAGTATATGTGTGTGTATGTGTGTGATATTGTGTTTGCATGCGTAGGTGCATGTGTGTATGAGCGTATGCATGTGCATGTGGTAACAGTGAGAGTTCAGGCCCTCAGTGCTCTCCCTGCTCGATTAGGAAGTAAACAATGTTTATTCAGGAGCAGCTGTCTAAGGGAGATGTCTGTGTGCGCATGCACCAACATACACACACGCGCACACGTGCATTCAGAGAGATGACGATGAAGGCTTGGAAAAGAGAGAGACTGATTAGTGGCTGTGTGAAGCCAAGGAGGAGAGGCCCCAGTGGAGTATACACACACATACACATACATTCACACACAACCGAACACACAAAGAAAGAAATGAATGCAGTTGGTTCACGTGCAGCTGCAAAGACAGACTAGGACTTAAAATGACCATTGTGAATAAGTTTCAATTGTGCGGTAGTGAGAATCATGGGTGTCATTGTAAAGAGGCGTGCATGGCCGCACTGACTCTTCAAGCCTTAACTGAAACAGAATGTGGAACTCAAAGTGAACTCTACCCAAACCATGAAGAAAGACCTCATTGTGACTTTCACTCTTCATAGAAGCTCATATGAAGCTACTGCAGCTTTTTTTCCCCTTATATTATTTTAGGCTCTTAAAATGGCCACTGGTTACTTTTTTATATATATATATATATATATATAATGTATAAGCAATATGGTAGCTAGTATTTTCATTTTGTTGTAAAAACAAAAACAATAAAAGATTATTTGTTGTATCTAACAGATGTCAGAGAGGTGCAAAAAGAAACCTGGCTGATTTCTATTCCAAGCCACTGTATAGACTTTTCTCTGAAAAAATAAAACTCAAACTTCAGAAATCTGCCTTTACAACCAAAACTACCACGATTTGCAGACTAGTCCACCCACCTCTCTCACTTCCATCCTTGCTGATTCTTCCCTCTTGTCTCAGCAGCAGCTGTGCGTATTCCTCCTCAGGGTGAATCCGCCACGAGCAAGAAGGCCTGCTTTACAAGAATGACCCAATTTATCAGACACAGCACTCGCACTGTTGATGGATCTAATTAAAATCTGTGTACAAATCTTATAAAGGCCAGTGGTAATCATATTTATGGTGTGAGCTTTCAGTCATTCTTTCACAATGTTAAACCAGGATAATCCATCACATACAGTATAAAAGGGCCTTTTCCAGCAAGTTTGATCCTGTCACTGTCTACACGTTTTCTTTGAAAAGAATAATGTTATAGCAGTTATACATTTTCAATCCACACTAAGCACTTAACATTGACTCAGGCATGTTTAAGAGTACAGGGGCCATATGTATAAATTATATTTTCATTTCATTTTGTAAAGTCTGTTTCAATATGAGCAATATTAGTAATCATTGATCATCCTTCTGATGGGCACAAGTATCGATATGCAAACGGATGTTAAAGGACGTTTCTACCTCCAATCATGGCAAACTGTGGGAGTGGAAATGAGGCTCGTACAAGTGCTTCCACTTCCACAATGATTGAGATTTATAAAACAGAACCAGGCGCACACACAGCTTTAGAAATCTGACGAAAAGAACACGTATGCATATTTCTGTCTTTGTGCGTAGATACCGTTTTAGTCGTGAATCTGCACAGAGCCTTATGCATCTGGCCTCAGGAGTGTAAATACAGTACTGTAAACATGATTCAGTGTAATATAAATCACTATAAAAAGCCGTCATTATATAGTATTTATTAGAGTCTCTGGGAATAATCCAACAAAAAGCTGTTGCATTGTGCACAAAGCAAACAATTGATTTGATTCAAAAGCTCTCAGTGTGGGTCCCCCTGTGAGCCTCATATTGGAAAACAGTAGGGCAGCCACAACCAATTCCACTCCCAGACCTAAATGTATTTTAAAGACATGCATTTGTTTAAACAGTGCCCACCTCCCTCACCGCACCCCTGCTATTAGCACATTTTATTGTGCCACAAAATGATTCTGATAGGGTGAGCCTCTTTCATTCTAGCAAATGCTGTTACCAACTGTCAATAAGTTATGAATGTGTGTGTCTGTAGGTTTTGTGTGCATTGAGACTGGAGGTACTTTAGCTTCGTATGGAAATGAGCTAGTTTCATCTTACCCAATGTGGATCGAGTTGTTTCTAATGGACTCTGAAACTAGCTCCCAAAGCTTCAAATAAAACACTGCTGCCACCTGCATCTGAAAATATCAATTTTGGTCGGTGAAATATCCACCATTTGGGAAACTAATGAAATCCAATCTCGACAAAGCAAGTGAGGCAAGGCAAATTTATTTGTACAGTAGATTACAACAATGGCAATTCAAAGAAGTAAAGAAAATAGAAGTGCAATGTAGAAAATTAGTCACACTGCACAGTAAAACAAGAGTTTTAATGTTGATGTGACAATTGCCTAAAGTTAGTGCTCATTTGAGATCATCAACAGGTTGGCTGTGTCGGGTCTAGCTGCAGCAATTTGCCAAATACTTTGCTTTAACCAAAGACTTAAACCTGCATGATTTGGGACCACTTAGGGGCACCAAAACAAGCTGTAAACACAACAGTTATACATTTACACATCTAGCGACACAGAGCAATGTTAGCATTAATTTGGCCATCTGATGAATGCAAGGCCAGTATTCACTCTCCTTTAGCATTGTTTCGGTCTTAAACAAATGAGGAAAATAAATGGTTTTGTAGCTGCTAAATGCACCGCTTAGCTACTGGGCAGGTAGCATAGCATAATCTGTTCATCAGAGTTTTTTCCGCTTAAAACAGCTGTAGCTAGAACCAAAACAGTAAAGTTGCAGGCTGTAAAACCAAAACAATGAGCTGAATGATGCTAAAACGCTCCATAGAGCTGAGGGGAACTGCAGAGTTTGGTGATAATTCTCTGTGGGCTCGTCCCTACAAGTGACTCCTTTCACACAGATTTAACAATTCATACAAATTATTATTATAACTGTTTTTGAAGACCCACAAACACCTCCCTAACACTTTATATTACCACATACCAACATATTTTGTTGTGTCTGTGTTGGCTTATGTAATGATCTTAAAGAAAAATATATGTTGCTTTCAAGAATTTGGCCTGTCAACAGAATTGCTGCTTATCATTTAAGACACACAGAACATCTTGTCTTTCTCTGTTTGGATTTTTGCTTTGCAGTGTAGAGGGTACAGTGCTTCTATTTAGAAATGAAGGGTGCATAGCTGGCCTTTTCTTTGCTGGCACAATGATGGCTCATTTTAGTGCAGCTAGATAGTGTCATGGCATGTGCAGTAATTGTGCCACTATATACTATACTGTGTACTATAATATCTGGGCTTCAGCTCAGTCAACAAAAAAGAGGCTCCTTCCATTAATCCAGATGGCTCATCTGGACTTGCACATGAATATCAACTCTTAAAATGTCCTCTTCCCAAGTAAACATGCCTCTTTGGACAGGCCCCCCAAAATCTAAATTTTTGGAGATATATAGTCATTGTTATTCACTCTGGACTAGTTTAATTTCCCTAGAAAAGTATGCCTCACGCTCAGCATATTTAAATGCTCATAGTCAGTGTTTGTCAAGTAGACAGTACAGTCAGTTTTTCAGGTTAAGCAGCAGCATGGTAGTCTGTTCACTGACATGCAGTTTGGCTCTCTCTTTGTTTGAAAGCACTAACTTAAGGCTGCTGTTTGTTTTAATGTCAGGCAGCTCTTATGACTTTTTTTATCCTGCTGACTCCAGTTGGCCAGATGGTGTAGTCACTTAATGTTGTGGTTTACAAATCCGGGAGTCTTTACATTTGTGAGAGAAAACTGACTGCAATGGTGTTTTTTCTTGACTTATGATTTATTCTAATTTTTTGTTGCTGCTGTTTGTTATTTCTGGCAACAGAACCGTGTGTCATTTAGCACTGCTTGGTTTGGTTTCATTCAGTTCTTTTTTTTGTCTCTCTTGTTCTTTCTCGCATAGTCTATTTCACCCCCACCCCCATCCCTCTGCAAATATGAGCTTGGTGCACAACTGAACAGTCTTAATTAAAAGGGATGTTTGCACAAAGGCTAAAAGACCTGATAACACAATGTTTTCTATCCGTCTAAAATGAATGCTGCTCAGTGTGATAGCACAGCTCAGGCTGAAATTAAAATTGTTATTATGAAAGACATAAAGACAGAAGAATAAATAAGAGTCAGTGGCCCAACCAACAGGTACTCTACATTTATACACTTAGGTGCCAGTTAATTAAATTCAATGCAATATATAAGATGTATATAAAATATTGGGATTTAATAGTCCAGATGTCCATCTCCCTGGCTAAATCTTCCAGCTCTTCCTGGAGGATCCTGAGGCATTCCCAGGTTAGGTAGGATATGTTATCCCTCCAGTGTGAATCAGGGTCTTCCCCATTGGTCACATGCCAATTAAATGCCTGGAAAACGTCCAGGAGGGATACTTACCAGAGGCCCCAACCACTTCAACTGGTTCCTTCCAATGCGATGAAGCTTTGGATCTTGTCCGAGCTCAGTGTCTTAGTTCCTCACCCCCTGTGAGCCAAATGCACTGTAAAAGGAGTTAATTGAACTTCCTATATCTGCAATGTCATTCTTTTGGTCACTACCCAGAGCACAAGACCATTGGTGAGGGTTAGAATGTACCTCATCTGGTAAATTGAAAGTATTACCTCCAGACTCATCTCCCTCTTCAACAAGACAGTCTGAAATCAAAGCTATATCACTATGGACTCCCCACCAATGGATCTTGGGCTCAGCTTTACCGTCACTTGTGAACAACACCTCGAGATTTGCTTGTTACCAACCTAAAGCAGCCTCAGACTTTGAGGTACTAACCCAAATCCCATCTGCTGCACAATTAGCTGTAAACAACACCATCATGCAGGGGTCACGGTCAGAACTACATCATCTGCAAAAAGCAGAGATGTAATCCTGAGATTACCAGATTGGACACTCAATCTCTTGATTTAGTCAAGAGATTCTGTCCAGTAAAATCAGCAACATAATTGGTAAAAAGGTACAGCCTTGATTGAGCCCAGCAGCCAGAAGAACCCACATGGCTTACCAAGAATATGGAAACAGCTCTCTCTAGTTATACAAGGACCAAATGGGTCAGAGCACAGGCCCCTGGCTACCCATATTTCTGCAGTGCCCCCCACAAGATACCCAAAGGGATCGGGTCATAAGCTTTATGTGTGCAATGTAGACTGGATATGACTTCCAGTATACTGGCAAGAGTAAGGAGCTGGTCCACTGCAATCAGCATTGCTCCTCATGAACCCAAGGTTTCCAATCAGTTTGAGTCTCCTATCCAATGTCAGCAGGCTTGCTGAGAGAGGCTGAGCAGTGTGAAGCCCCAACACACTGCTTGTATTGCTGGAGCATACTGTCCAATCCACCTTTTTAAAGATGGGACCCACCACCATCTGCCTGTCCATACGTAGGCCAGTTGAATATACTCGTTTCCTGCTGAGAGCAGCCTTGGTAAGGTCCTGCCTCCCTTTCTTGGGTCATCTGATGTCTTGCCAGAAGCCAGCCAATATATATGTAGATATACAGTATATAAATGTAATAATGTTTCTGCCTCTTCCTTACACCCAAGCTTCTGTAGTTTCTGTTAGCTCAACTTACATGCACGTTTATCTTATTCCAGCCACATCTAACATTGACTGGTAACCCCATTAAGCATAATTCACCACACACCCTCCTCTCTTCTCTTTTTCTCCCTTGCATACCTCAGTCTATAACGGATTACTAATAAAGTCACTAAGCAAGAGTGATTCTCTTTTGCACATAGGAGTACATCTTCGCCTCTCTTGTTCTCTCCCTCCTCTATCTCAATCTTTCTTTCGCTCTCGCTTTCTCTCTCTATCTTACTGTCTCTGTTTCTATCTCTCGTACAAACACACACACAAACGTGCACACACAGTTCAGATATACAACAAAATTGTTGATCCTTGTCTCTTCCTACCACAGAAGATTCTCCTGGGTATTGAAGTATGTACGTGCTGGCATGATGTCTGGAACAACAGATGGGAAAAATTCTACCAGGTGAAGTAAATATTAGAGAACATGGAGAGAGAAAAAATGAAGTGAGGATTGCACAAGCATACACACTTACAGAAGTGATATATTTGAAAATCCTATTAAAAACTCTGCTGACGGAAGCTCACTACTCAATAGTTAAAAAAAAGGTTCTATCATTTCAAATCTACCGTACCTTTTTACAGCAAATTACTCTGTAAAATTGGGAATACTTTCTTTTGTACATATACTGTTTACAAAAAAACAGTATACCAAATAGAAAAAGAAAGGTTCACTCAATACAGTGACTGTGTTAATAGTTGGACAAGTGTATTTTGAAGCTACGGTATGAAGGGGTCATTTGGATCTGTAATATTAATTTTAAAAATTGGGGGAAAACGGCATTTAAAAGAACTTCTAGTCCTCAAGACAATGTATATGTAAAACAACAACATATATGTATACTACTTGTAGATTTTAATAATGTATGCCTGGAAAAATAAGTCAGGTTAGCAGGTCTTTACCTTAGCTAAACAAAGTCAAAGTGTCAAAGTGCTGAATACTGCAGATAAAGCATATACAAACAAATATGAGGGATTGCAAAGGATAACATTATCTGTCCAATAGCAGACTCCTCAGCTGGTATTCCCCGAGGGAGAAAAATACACAGCAGGATCCACCAGCTTTTTCTACACTGACAATAAGTTATTCCCTAAGCTTGTAGGATTCAGGAATATTAATCCTCTGTAGAGTAAGCTCACAGCTACAATGCCTTAGCCCTAAACTGCAGCGGATTCTAAAATCTAAATCCAGTAATAAAATCAGCTGTTACATGTGTGAGCCATGTTGACATTTAGGGATGCACATTTGGCTTTAAATCAACTTCATTTCCTATAGTACTGAATGTCACAACATCCCACATCGCAGTGTTTTTATGTCTTAATAACCGTGACCTTTTCCTTTTGCCAATTGGATACGATGCAAGAATCCATCTGCTGGTTCTGGTAAAGCAACTGATATATGGATTTTGTAGGAAGGTAATGGCCAGCTGGTCTCAGTGGTCAACACAGAGGAGAGCGTGGTGGTGGGAGCTGCACTGTGTTTGTATGACTCGCACCGACCTTGGATTATTAGCAATAATGAAGGTTTCTTTGCTCGCACATTAGAATGACTCGGCCATGCGCTCACATTTTTGCCTTCTCTGAGGCTCTGAGCACAAGACAAATAAGATGATCACAAAGGCACCCTACTTCATTACTGTTTGTACATGACTGGGAAATGTTGTTTTAGTTTGGTTAGCTTTTTTTTATAGTTAGACATATAGTTTGACATTTTGGGAGATACACTTTTTCACTTTCTTGTCGAAAGTTACATTAGAAGATTGATACCATTCTGTCCATGTCTGTGGGGTAAATATTAAGCTAATGCCAACAGCGGGCTATCTTAGCTTAGCATACACACTAACCACAGTGTTTTTTTTACACTTCGGTTTTTATTATGGATTAAACAAACAAGATATAATGTGATAATTAGTGAGCTTTATAGATTTTGTTTTACCCTCAGACAGAGCCAGGCTAGCTGTTTCCCCCCATTGCCAGTCTTTATGCTAAGCTAAGCTAACCTTACAGATCTGAGAGTGGTATCGATCTTGTCATCTAACTCTTGGCAAGAAAGTCAACAAGCGTATTTCCCAAAATGTCAAACTGTTGCTTAAAACAGGGTTATAGTTTTGGTAGCTTTTTTCCCAGCTATACGCTCTGACTCCTAAGTCATAAAGAGAGCCGGTAACAGTAGTTTCCTAATAATTTCCTACAAAGGAACCGATATGTACATTATGATATATACCATGAGATGACAGAAATTCTTAAAAACTAAATGAGTGCATGGGTACTTACTAGAGCTGTGGTGATTAGTTGATTAATCGATTAGTCGATTGACAGAACATTGATTGGCACCTAATTTGATAATCAAATTGTTTTAGTCATTTTTCAAGCAACAATGCCAAACATTTGGTGGTTCCAGCTTCTCAAATATAAGAATTTGATGCTTTTCTTTGACATAGATGACCTTAAGGTTTTGGACTGTTGGTTGGACAAAACAGGCAATTTGAATTTATTATAATGGGCATCTTTCACTACTCTCATTCTACATTTTTAGATGACAATTAATGGAGAAAATAATTGGCTGATTAATTAATAATGAAAATTATTGTTAGTTGTAGCCCTTCTATTGTACTGTGTACTGTCTCAGAAAATTGTCTCTATCTTCCCGTAATGCATACCAAATTATATATTTCTTTTCAAGAAACCTCTCAATGATTCAGTGATTATGGGACTGAAATTAAGTGGTTCTCCCTCCCAGAGTAATTATAAACTAACACTTTTTCTTTTCAGTGGCCTGGAAGTGAACACTGTGCCTTCTACTTCTACCTGGCCTTGTTTTTTGTATCAACATGTATGCTAAGTAATTCTGTTTTTTGTCTTGTAAGAAAAAAAAGAAACCACAACTTTTGTCTTTGGTATTAGATTAATAGAAAGCTCAAGATGTTTGTCATTGACACTCTTACTAGAGTCTATTTTAGTCTATTTTAGCATAAAAAATGAATATTAACCACATGGGGGCAAATGGTAAATCAAATTGTGGCATCAGACATATTTATAAATTTAGGGGTTGAGAGTTGATTCCTCATTAAGACACCTAGCCAAATAAATAAAAAATGAAAATAAATATAAATATAACAAAAACAAAGGGAGAAATACAAAAGATGTTGTTTGATTTCACCGTGACAGCTGAGTCAAACAGCTTAAGTAAAAAACCCAAACACAACCACCCTGTGTCAAGCTAAAATCAGATGTTGACACCATGAAAATGCAAACTCCATTTTATTTCATTTTCATGTTTCTCGCTTTGTTTCTTGCAGAATGTTGTTGTGATTTTTCTTCAACCTCGCCTCACCTCGCTCAAGTGTTTGTCTTTGCCGTCTTAAGTAGACTGACTCATAGGTCGCCATGAAATGGATGTTTTTACCATCTCCCTGAGAAAGATTATTCAGTCTTTGCATATTTAGGCACTTTGTTCAAATAGGGAATTGACTTTGTTGGGAAAATGGAGCGACTACAAACAAAACAAAGCTCTGGGTGCCATTTCTGTTTACCATGGGACTAACAGTACTGTACAGTGAGGGAACAAACTGTAATGATGCATTTTGGAAGCCCAATCCATTTAATTAGTGAATAATCTGGTCAGCTAGTGTTATTAATGCTGCAAGCTTAGTTTCAGTTTGTCAGAATAAAATAACTGTGTGGAAAGAAGAAAGCAGTTGTTTTATGGGAAATACAGATGCTGCAAAGTACATACAAAAACATAGAATTATTCAGAAAGCTGCATTTTTCATTACCACTCATTGCCAGTCATGCTGTTTTTGAATGGCATCAGTGACAAAGAGACTGAGACTCGGGTGAGCTACGGTTTCCTGATTGCAGCGTTTATCTTGAAATAAATTGAAAAATTACCTAATCAAAAGCCTTCAGCTGTTGAAGAAAACATTTCCTTGTAGTAATTTTGCGTTATAATAATTATTTTTTCCTGCAACTAACTTTGGATTTCAATTCAAAATGCACACAGCGCCTACACCTCAGTGTGAAGCTGCTCTCATCGCCATGAAGCAGACACTGAGATGTGTGGTGTGTAGGCCTCTGAGGGAGACAGGGTCTGTGGCTGACAACTGAAGCATTTTGTATGTAGCAAACTGAGTAATACACACACACACACACACACACACACACACACACACACACATAAAGACACACAAATGTGTTCTAACAGACACACTCGGTGACACCTGCACTGACTCGCAAACAAACAAATGCAAAGACAGATAGTGACAGGTGAGGTCATGTGCATGCACGCACACACACTCACACATAAACACACACACTTCCCCAGCTCCTGAGTTGATCAGAGACTGTTACAGTGTCACCTCGCTCCCCAGCTCAAACCCCCCAAGAGATCGCTCTCTGTCACTGACGCCACTGTGTAGACAGCCTCACACAGCCCCTGTCTGCTACCTCTGTGTGTGTGTGTGTGTGTGTGTTTGTTTGTCTAGAGAAGTGAGAGAAATGTTTCCTCCCTGTGGAAAATTTATACTATTCTATCAAATCTCTTGTAGCAAGATTTTAAGAAGTGTTTTCTGTATGAATCCAGCAAGCAACAAAGTGTTAATCACATCAAGATCACTTTAACTGCTTATGAAATAAAAAAGTAAACAGTTCAAATATAGTTAACATTAATGCTTACATTTGAAAAAGCTGACAAAGTCAACTTTAAATGCAGAAAAAACAGCTTTCCCAGAGCTGACATGTTCAAAGTGTCTAAATTTACATCTTGTTTTACAGTTTTGGTGACATAAACTAAAAAAAAAAAAAAAAGAAAAAGGCTGTTTGCAGTTAATATTACATTGTTTCCCAGCTGAGAAGGACATAATTCTTTTCATCTCTCACAAGGCCCGGGGAAATGTGGATTCTACGCACAGAGCAACAAAGAAATAGCACAGACTCTTGTAGTCCCTCTGTTTTGACATCTCCAGGCAGAATGCCACAGCTGAGCTAATGGTGTGGTAAGCGATAAAATGTAGGTTTATGAGGGATTAGTCGGCGGTGTGTGTGCAACAGACACACACATGCAAGTGTGCGCGGAAGCACACGA
>VMKM01004553.1:0-15362 GCA_008360985.2 Macquaria ambigua | reverse complement strand
CTCTCTCTGTCTCTCTCTCTCTGTCTCTCTCTCTCACAATCTCTCACACTCTGTCTCTCACTCTCACTCTCTCTGTCTCTGTCTCTCTCTCTGTCTCTCTCTCTCACAATCTCTCACACTCTGTCTCTCTCTGTCTCTCACTCTCACTCTCTCTGTCTCTCTCTCTCTGTCTCTCTCTCTCTCTCTCTCTCTCTCACGGTCGGTGAAGGATGAGAAGTTCCCTCCTTTGGTTTTTCCTGCAGAGAAACAGATTCAATCAGATCAATCTGATCATTAATGTTCCAGAGTCATGTGACCTGTCTCACCTGTCCACCTGTCTCACCTTTGAACAGAGAGCTCAGAGAGTATCCGGAGTTACTCTTGCTGATGGTCGGTGTGTCGGTGTTGATTTTGGGGAAGGCGGGCTCTCTGTCTGTCCTCTGATTGGACGCTGCCGTTTCTCTGACCGACCAGGAGATACCTGAGGAGACACAGGAGGATAATCAATAGCCTGCGGCCAATCACAGCCCGGGATTCTCCACAGGTGTTTAATGATGATGTCTTACTGCCGATGGGCTCTCCGCTCCAGCTGACCTTCTCCACGTCGTCTTCATCATCATCTTCTTCCACCAGGCGGCGGATGCTGTTCACCGCCTGCTTCGACTCTTTTAACTGACAAACAACATCACCTGAAGGTCACACACACACCTGTACAGGTGATCAATAACCTGATTGTGTTCTAATCACACAGAGATATGAGGAATCAATAAATATTATTAATAATGAAATCATCTTTAGTGACTGAACCCTCGTCTCTCCCAGCCTCCCTGAACTCCCCAGTGGCTGAAAGCTGGACGAGCTTCAGATATTTAAACACACAGTTTGTCTAATGGGATGTGCTGAGACCTGAGACCTGGTTCAGGTCTTTGTAGGTTCAGGTCTTACCCTGCTGAACTCATCATCTTCATCATCAAAGGTGAAAGCTTTGAACTTGGAGCTGTTCCAGTAGTCTTCCTCATCTGCTTTACTCTTCATCATCTGTGGACACAGTCTGATCACTGAGCTGAACCAACTTTATTTCAACTGTAAACACGAACACTCAGTAAAGATCAGCAGCTGTTAGCTTCTGCTGCTAACAAACCGGCGTCTGTCTGCTCTTGTGGCAGCCGTGGACTTTGCGTGTATTTTGTGTCACAGCTGGAGGAGTTTGTGTGTCTGACAGCAGGACGCTAGTTAGCATGCTAACAGGTTCATCGGTGTTTAAACCGGATATAGCTCTTTGTTTCACTCTGACAAACGGCGGGAACAGTGACGTCACCACACACATATCTAACCTGTAAATCGATCCAACAGATATTACGTTTAAAAGTCAGAATCGATCAGTTGTTTTTACCTTCACCGCCTGCACCTACTCTTCTTCTTCTTCTTCTTCTCTGGCGGAGGCTGGACGGCTTCCGGCCACGCGGTGGCTGCTGGGAGTTGAAGTGAACAGGATATATGTATACAGAGAGAGATATATATACATAGCAGAGCATATATATATGCAGAGAGAGAGAGAGCAGGAGTGGAGCAGCATATATACATATTTCAGATTTGAAATGAAGAAAAACTTTATTAGAAAATGAATCCAAAACAAACCTTCAATTAATTTAGATTTACTTATCTCTATTATTATTATTGTTATTGTTACTGTTGTTTTTATTGTTATTATTTAAGGCCGCCTCCTGTCTGTGTTGTTTTACTTTGAAAGTCATCACAGGAAGTAGTTCAGGTGACTGTGTGTTCGGGTAGCAGTTGGTTTAAAGTTTCAGCTGAACTCAGAGACTCACAGGAGACTGGACTCTTTATCAGGGTACAAGTACACCAAGTACAGCAGGAATACTACAGTGTTTACTTACAGTAGGTACTGTGTTACAGTAGTATTTACAGTAAGTAGTTCCAGCAGTACAATAACTTGTACTTCAGTCAGTAGTACTCAGTACTCAGTACTCTGATGGCTAAATGGGGAGAAGGAGATCCTCGATGGATCGTTGAGGAGAGAGCCGACGCCACCAATGTCAACAACTGGCACTGGTCTGTTATTATTATTATCATTATTATTATTAGTGTTATTGTTATTGTATTATTAGACCTCGGGACTGAGGACAGTTTTGGGACCTTCAGAGGCTGTTTGAGCGTTCAGACCTGGTTTTAAGGTTCAGGTTAGAATCTGGTTTAGGTTATCTGTGTGTGTGTGTGTGTGTGTGTGTGTGTGTTATATGATCCTCCCGCTGGTTCAGCACATGTTCAGATATTTTTAAACAGCCTGAGTGATGACAGCTGGTGATGTCAGAGGGGAGGGCGGGGTTATATGTTATGTGGGTGGAGCCTCGTGTGGTTCCAGAAGTATTGACAGCTGGTGATGTGTTCAGTAACAGAAGACGTTGAAGGTTGAACTCTTCTTCTCTCTGTGTGACCTCATCAGGACAGAGCGTGATGTCAGCGGCTGGTCATCAGAGCGTCTCCGTCAGCTGCTGCTGGGGGTCCAGGTGGAGGGACCAGAGGGCGTCTGTCAGCTGACCGATGTCTCCAAAGTGGACGGAGAAGCTTCCATCAACAACCGCAAAGGAAAACTCATCTTCTTCTACGAGTGGCAGCTGAGAGCCAGCTGGCTGGGTCAGTGATGATGTCACTGATGTCAGTCTGAAACCCACTGATGACATCACACTACTGCCACACAGTACCCTCACGTGGGGGCGGGGCTACACGCATCTCAGCGTCTCTGAGACTGACGGTTCAAACACAAATAACCTTTCAGATTTCCTGTTTAAAACAACGAAAACGGACGCGTTACGCCTCACGCACACACTGAACAGAAAACCTAAGTGCCTGTAGTTAACTTCCTCATGATGACGCGCTGTTTTTCCCAATCAATATCAACATCATTATCAATCATTTCCAAATCTGTGTGTGCACTAGGGCTGTACCTGCTGTTGTCAGTCGGATCTGATCCGGCTCTTCGTTCCTCTTTATTCAGATCATCAGGCAGCTTTATTTGGCGGGACGTTCAGGGTCACAGCGACGTTCACGTAATATAGTAAACAGGCCAAGTTAGGTCTCCGAGCTAACGTGTGCTAACTACGCTAACAACGGATCGGAAATGTGCAACAACACCAGATATCAAACCAAAGCCAGAGACGATATCAATTTAAGGTTCTGTGAATTCAGCAGACGTCACCTCGGAGATGGACCGGCCGAGACTCATTACTGAATTATTGATTTTACTCAATCAGCAACTAAGTTTTATTGACAATACATAAAACTCAGCCAACTAAAGCTAGCTATTAAAATGAATTCATATTAATTCAAAGAAGTGTAATACCTCTTTAATTCATATTCAGTAGCTTCTAGCGCATGTAACAGCTGTAACATAATAATATAGACAGGTGTAACTCTTCTTCTGTGGTGCCTTGTGCTGACTGTTTCCTGTTTCCTGTCTGCAGGGACGTCCAGTAGCGGACTGAAGTACAGAGGAACCGTCGAAGTGTTCAACCTGTCAGACGAGAACGACATGGACGACCTCGATGTGAGTCAACAACTTCCTGTTCCTGATCATACTGATAACTATATTGATCACTGTATTAATAACTGTATTGATTGGCATATTGATGACTATATTTGGTCCAGATCTCAGTGTCTCTGTGTAAAGACCAGCCGAACACACCGCTCCTCGACCTCATGAAGAAGAGCGGGGTTCAGGAGGTCCGGAGGGTTCTGGGCGACTACATCCACCAGCTCAAATCAGGTCTGTTACCCAGAAGGCATCAGGACTAACTAATCAGTGATGATCCCTGTAGTAACCTGAGTGACCTCTGACCTCACAGAGTTCAGTCAGGGGATGATCCTTCCTGCCGCCAACGGACCAAAGATGCCTCAACCTCAGACCAAGAAGAACAAGGCCCAGACCAGTAAAACTCAGGTAGTTTAGTTAAACTGACACCAAATATTCAATGTCTGATCCTGAGTCAGGTGTTGAGGTGACCTCTGACCTTTTTCTATTCTCCTACAGATAAGCTCTGCCCCCAGGTGCTCCTCTAGCCCCGCCCCCTGTCCAGCAGGTGTTCGTATCTCAACCTGCAGCTTTAATCTGAAAGAAACCTTCCAAACATCACCTGACGAGCTCTACAGGACCTTCATCAACCAGGAGGTACCAAACAAGGATGCACCAGGGCAGACCAGGGCAGATCAGGACTGTAGTGCTGTAGTAGTACTGCAGTCCTGCAGGTAACGGTCTCTGTCTCTGTAGTTTGTGCAGGTGTTTACGCGCTCGGCGGCGGCAGTGGACGGGCGATGTGGAGGGAGGTTCCAGATGTTGGATGGGAGCGTCAGTGGAGAGTTCACACAGCTGGTGAGGTCACAGCTAATCAGCCAATCAGTAGTGAGTTGTCAACATCACCATGGTAACCAGACTGCTGCTCCTCCCCACAGGTACCGGACCAGAGGATTGAGATGAGATGGAGGTTCAGGACGTGGCCCAGCGGTAAGTCTTCCTGTGATGATGTCATGATGTGTTCGAATGCATGGTCTGTTTTCAGAACCTTCTTGCTGCAGTGTTCAGGGACAATCGGACATCTGAGCTTTATTAGGGCCCGAGCACGAAGTCGTGCGAGGACCCTATTGTATCTGAAGGAATTATTATTATTTCAACAAATGAATTGCATTTTTGAGGGGCTAAAGCTGCTTGAAAACTAATGAAATTTGCACATGCATCAGAAGTTGTGGAAATTTAGATATTTTATGGGTCTTGCAGTAAAGGGCAGTAAAGCCTTAAGACCTTGATAATGCTTTACAGTGAAAATTGTCATGAATAATGAAACTGTTGTAACTCGGCTCCATATGATCAGATCTATTCCATATTCCACGTTTGATGAGATTCCCGGCCTGAACACATGTAGGGGTCAATATTGAATCAAAGTCATAGCACCCCCTAGTGACAACAGGACGTTACAAGCCCTATACTTTTAATCAATACTCCTAGCAGGTTAACCAGATCTACCTTAAATTTAGTTAGCAAAGTCTTAAGACATTGATGATGCTTCACTGTGAAGATTGTGAGTTTTCATCAAACGGCGTTGCCATGACAACACATTGTTCGCCATAAACAGGAAGCAGTTTTTTTAGGGGCTAGGGATGCTTGAAAACTCACCAAACTTTGCACATGCATCATCAGTGGCACAAATGTACATCTGATATGGGTATTGGACATGGGTGTGAGAAAATGGCTCGATAGCGCCCCCCTACAAATTTTCAAAATCAAAGCCCCCCCCCCCCTTAAAATTTAACATAAATGTATGAAATTTGGGTGGCACATGCATCATGTCTAGACTTTAAAAAAAGCCTCTTGGAGCCATGACCTAAAACGCACAGGAAGTCAGTTATTTTTAATAAACATTGCATTTTTTAGTGCATTTTATGCCAATTGAGGGCTCCGTACTTTGATGCACTCCTCCTAGAAAATTCATCAGATCGACTTCAAATTTGGGCTGTGCCATCTAAAGACCTTGGCCATGAAAAGTTGCGTAAAGTTTTGTATTAAGTTGAATGGCGTGCCCGTGACGTGGCATTGAACTTCAATGTCCCACTGTGAAACAGGAAGTTCTTGTAACTTGAGTGTACATGATCCAATATGTTCCAAATTTCTCATGCTGGATAATATTACAGGTCTGATGACAGCTATATGACAATATTCAGTCATAGTCATAGTGCCACCTACTGGAAACAAGAAGTAAGCCTTGTGAGACAATCATCATTTGATTTACATGACACAGCAGCAGAGGGAGGAGGACAGGAGAAAGGACTGACTCTCACTGATGTCTGTCTTCTTCATTCTCTCTAAACTTCACTCAGCAATATTATCAGACAGGTACATTATTGCACCTATATTAATTTTGCAGAATTACAACTGGCACAGGTAACCATGTCAGCAGCTGCTGGTTACATCAGCTGCCTGTTCACTGTCATCAGCCCCATCTTCTGTGTTGCTTCTCCACCTCTCCCTCTCTGCTCTGCGTGTGTGTGTGTGTTGGAGCTGAGATCCTACACACACACACACACACACACACACACACACACACACACACTGCCCTCTTAAATATTTTTGAGAGGACAGAGAAACCAGCGAACATTGATGACAGCAAAACATGATAGACAACTCTCAGCATAATTTATTTTCTTCTCATTCAACTGACAAGCTGTGAAAAACTGTTACAGTGTTAGGGAAAACCCTGATTATTTTTATACTTTATTTTTTATGGGTGCTGAGATGAATGATCTATTTATAAAATGATTGTGTTTGCCAACCCCGTCACCGGCCCTCACAGCCCAAATCTTCCGATTTCCCGACGTGCACAGATGTGCGAGGGCCCATTCATCACTCCTTGCAGCTTTAATTTATTGTTGTCTCTCCATCAGAGCACTACGCTGTTGTCAATCTGGAGCTGGAAGACCGAGGAGATGAGACAGAGCTGAGGATGGAGTGTCGAGGAGTCCCTGCAGGGGAGGAGGACTCCACCAGGGAGGGCTGGACCTGGTTCTACTTCCAGGGCATCAAACAGACCTTCGGATACTGAGAGACTCGTCTGACTGGCTGACTGAGGGTGTCTAATCTCAGCATGAGAGAAACCTGCTTCAAGGATCAGTTTGATCCTGTGTTCTTCAGCATGTGGAGCCCCTCATCTTTCTGTTCAAACCTTAGAGATTTAAAGGAACAGTCCAACATTTGAATACAGAGATAGGTCCAGGACATGGTTAGCCGGGCTTAGCATAAAGACTGGAAGAAGCAGGGGAAACTTCTAGCCTAGCTCCACCACAAGTAAAAAAAAAGGAGCAACTAAATAATTTGTTGGACTGTTCCTTTAAAGTTTGATTGGTTCTGTGTGACTGAGTCAGGATTACAGCAGGCGGCTCTCGGCCAATCAGTCAGGACTGCTGAAGAACGTCAAATATGATTCACGCAGAAAATAGTGACTTTATTCAGAAACATCTTGTTTATCTTCTCGACTGTTTATTTAAACACATTTTGAGCTGAAACATCTTGTTGAAACATTAGATGAACTTTTTCGCATGGTGCACTGCAGTTTGCACACCTGTTCAGGTGGCTTTTTTACAGGAAGGATAAATTAAAGTAATTCTATATCTAGTTTAGTTTCAGAGGGCTGACGGATGTAAATTAACACCAAACAATAAAAACATGAAGTTTTACTAAAAACTGATTACCATGAAGTCGTCCGATTATAAAATGTTAAATAATATAAATCGGATGTTTTTTGTTATTTGTTGGAGGTTTTATATCAGTTTGATTTTTCAGACTTTTTAAATTTGTTTTTGATGTAAAAACAGGCTGAGACTGATAATACTGATTCAACAAAGACTCAAAAACACAAAGTTCATGTAGATTAAAGTGTGAAGAAAATACTTTACCACCAGCTCCATCTTTACAGTTAGTAATTATAATCCAATAATATTCTGAGTACCTTTACTTTTGGTACATGATGCTTATAGTTTTGTACTTTTACTTAAGTAACATTTTGAATGCAGGAGTGTATTTCTGTGGTGTTTGAGTACTTCTTCTTCACTGCTGTCAATTAAAAAATGGTCAGGTCACTTTAAAGGGTTAACTCAAGATCCACTTACTGGCTTTTTCAGATGAAGTTTGCTCCATTGTTGTGGAGTCACAACATCCTCTGATGAAGACTGTGAGATGTGGCTGAAAGCCTCAGAAAAAGCCAGCAAGTAAAAACCAACAGATAAAAACAAAATAATCTTTAAAAAAACGTAAAGAAGTTAATGAAATGTCACAATCATTTATTTCTTCTTTCGGTTTCTTTATTCTCTCAGTGAATGTTGTTCAGTTCATTATTTTCCGGGACAGACACAAAGTTCACTTTAAAAGTACACAAAGTTCACTTTAAAAGTACACAAAGAACACTGAAAGTTCATAGTTCAATAGTTGATTGAATTTGCTGATGAAATTATTTCATTGATATTTTACAGGAATGTGAATCTTCATATTTACATTCAAACAAAACACACCGATATAAAAATACACAAACATCTAAAAGCAACTTTTCTTTTTTATAATATGAACACAAGCGGCTCGATATTATAAAATCTATTAAAACGATCAGCGATCAATTAAAGAAGAAATGAAAAACAAATTCAACTAAAGTAAAAATATGAACAAAATCGGTTTCATGTCAATTAAAATGAAAAAAGCATAAAAATCGAATGATTATTTAACTTGTTTAATTGATCGCTGATGTTAGTTATTGATTTCTGTAACACTGATCCGTCTCAGTGGAGCTGCCTCAGACTGACCGGACGGAGAGTTTATTCACTGGAGGTCAAAGGTCAGCAGGATGGCGCTAGAAGACTTCCTCCTCCTCCAACTCACAGCCATAATCTGGAACACACAATCAATCAATCAATCAATCAGTCAGTCAGTCAATCACTCAATCAATGCCTTTAGTCGAGCTGACAGGAAACGAGGACGTTTTGTGTTCACGGTGGAACCTGAAATGATGAAGACTCTAAATAAAAAAAGTCTCGCTGATCAAAGTGTTGAGTAAAAGTTCAATTAGAACAATCAATCAATGAAGTGTGACATCACTACAGTCTGTGCAGGTGAAGCAGGTGAGTTGTGTTCTAACTGACCTCCTACCAGCTGCAGAGCGCTGACACACTCCTCCACCTCCACCTCCTCCTCCCCCTCCTCCTCCACCTCCGCCTCCTCCTCCACCACAGTGGCAGGAGCAGCAGGGGGGGAGGAGGGCGGGCTGGGCTCGGGTTCAGGGTCCGGGGCCTCTGTTGTTATATCTGTCGTCATGGTGACGGAGGTTTCTTCCTGACAGGTGAAAAACATCCAGTTTAAAATAATGAGATATATAGACGTGTGTGTTCAGGTGAGACAGGTGTGGTCGCTCACTTGGACGGCTGTTTTCTTCTTCTTGGATGTGGAGGATATAAGGAGGCGGACTCTGGAACAAAAGAAGACAACAGCTAATAATTATTTTTATTATCGATTAATCTGTTGATTATTTTCTACATTCATTGATCGATCGTTTGGTCTATAAAACTGAAAAATGTCGATCACAACATCAAAGTGACGTCAAACGTTTCAAACGTTTTGTCTAAAACTAAAAAATAGAAAACAGAAAAATCTGAATCAAATGAAAAATAACTTCGACTGATCGATTAACAAAATAGTTGCAGATTAGTTTAATTAAAATGAATTAAATTACAGTGAAATAAGAGAAAATAATGGATTCTCAGTCTCCTGTTGATCAGACCAGAGAGGATCCAGACCGGAACCAGTTTAGAGCTGTTTACATATAAAACTGGAGACCGGAACCAGTTTAAGGCCAGTTCAGACCAAAGATTCACGATGAGACGAGTTGAAACTTGCAACTACTTGCAACGTGCCAGTCTGCAACGTTCTGAAACCTGCCAGTTTACACCAAAGCGACTAGACGAGACGGCCTATTGTTTACATAGCAACAACTCTTTGTACTTCCATTGTAACTGCCGGCTTTTCAGGCATTTTTTGCAGCTGGATATAATTTGTAGCGTCTTAAAATATGAATGACGATAGTGACAGTGAGTTACTTGCTACAGTTGCATTTTTAGTATTGATGAAAACTAGAGGGTCAAGAATTTGGAGCCGTCCAGGGGAGTTTCAACAGAATACCCAGGGGGCTTATGCAAATTTATGCCGTAAACTTGAGACAGGAGATCTCCCCTCTTTTGTCAATGTCTCCCGTCTATTCCTGGAGCAGTTCCGTAGTTTAGAGGACTTGGTGTGACCTCTAATCAGCAGAGAAAACACTAACTATCGAGACAGCATTTCACCAGGTGAACGGCTGATAACGCTGCACCTCTTGGCGACAGGTGAGCTACAGCCCATAGATAAAAGAAGTTACATGACGGACTGTTTTACAAGAGAAAAGAGAGCAGATTCAACAATTAAACAAAAAGTATCCTCCTGACTCTGCCATAGCAACTGCAGGCTACTCTATTTTTCTTGATCTTGCTTTTTCATTAGTCATTTAGTACATTATTTCATTAGTGTATTAATAATCAGTGTAATAAAGAAAGTAGGCTATACTTAGTTGATTAGAAAGCTATAACAACCTGAGTGTTTGTAATTGCTGATTGGCTGTTGAAACAGGTGACGTGCCTTACGTTCTAAAACCAGCCGCTGGCGATTTGACAAGCTGAGTCGCAGGCAACGACATCAGCCGGCTTGAGTCGAACTGAGACGGGCCGGTTCACACCGCTGCAACTTTTCCCTGTGACGTTCTAAAACGGTTTCATCTCATTGCGAATCTTTGGTCTGAACTGGCATTTAGAGCTGTTCACATATAAAACTGGAGAGGATCCAGACCGGAGCCTTGAGGAACTCCACAAATTTAAAGTGTCAGAACTCAATGTTGACCTTGAAAACAGCAGGAGAAAATACAATGACCAACAGTATCAAAACATGTGATTTTAAAGAATATACAGATTATATATAGATTATTGATCATATATAGATTACCAATATTATATAGATTATTGATTATATATAAATTATAGATTATATAGATAAATATTATGTAGATGATTGATTATATATAGATTATTGATCATGTATAGATAATATATAGATGATTGATGGTACCTTTTCCCCATGATGCTAGCATTAGCAGCGAGGTCTCTGTTAGCATCGCTGGTCTTCCTGCGGCGGCGGCGGCTGAGTCGTTTCTGTGTGGCAGCGGCAGCGTTAGTATCGGAGGAGGCTCTGCTGGGACTGCTGCCTCCCCCACTTCCTGTCCCTCTGCTGTTCAGGTCTCTGAGGACGTCATAGTTGATCTTACTGGAGATCTTCTTCTTCTCCAACATCCTCTCGATCGCCTCGCCCGCCGTCGATGCTGGGATCTGCTCCTTCTTCTTCTTGGACTTCTTCGGCTGGAAACAGACAGACTTCAATTCAAACTTTATTCAATTCAAACTTTATTTAAACTAAACTTTATTTAATTGAAATGAATATAGAGCTACTGTAGCTAATGTTACATGGCTACCCATAGAGCTACTGTAGCTAATGTTACATGGACTACCCATAGAGCTACTGTAGCTAACGTTACATGGAGAGCTACTGTAGCTAAGGTTACGTGGTAAATTCAGTTGGGGGTTACCCCAGTGCTGTTAAAACACTTGTAGTGAGGGTTTTGAGTTACTTCACAAACACACTCACCTTCTCTTTATACGTCCCCTGTTCTTTCTCTTTTTTTATCCTCTCTTCTTTCTCTGTAAACACAAACAGTCAATAATTAATCAATAACATTGACCTGAAGGCTCCGACTGTAAGTCAGGACATGTTTTATGATATTGATGAATGGACGACAGATTCATCATATTCAGCCACATGTTTGTACAGTTTTTAAAATGAAAACACTCAGAAAGTGAAGACTGATTGATGATGAAGATAATGATGATGAAGATAATGATGATGAAGAAGAGTCTTCCTGACCTTTCTGCTCTTTCAGGTATTCTGCGTTCTGTTTCATCCACAGGTCCGTCTTCACCTGAACCTCCTTATCATTCAGGATGTACTGCAGCACACAGAGGACTCAGTCAGACTCGCTTCCTCTACACACAGCCTTTCACAGTAAAAGCAACCTTCATTTGTTAATTTCTCCAGAAGAATCACAAAGAGAAATTAACCAAAGCTGGCTGGTCCGAGTGATGTCAGAGTGATGTCATAGCCCACCTGCCACAGCTTGTTGTAAAGAGGGTAAATGGACTTCACTTACAAAGTGCTTTTCAACCTTAAAGGTTCCCAAAGCACTTTACAGCTTGGTCTCATTCCAGGACGGCTTTGATCTTGTCCTTCGTCCTCCTCTACACCACTGCCTCCAGACTGTCCAGGTCCAGCCCGACCACAGAGCTGGCCTTCCTCACCAGCTCATTAAGTCTGCTGGCCTCAGCAGCCCTGACGCCACCACACCACAGCAGAGAAACACTGACTACTACAGACTGGTAGGAGGTCTGCAGGAACCACTGAAGGATCTGAGTCTCCTCAGAAAGAACAATCTGCTCTGTCCCTTGCTGAAGAGGGCGTCAGTGCTGTGAGACCAGTCCAGTGTTTTATTGATTTGGACCCCAAGGTACCTGTATGAGTCCACCCTCTCCACTTTCTCTGCCTGGAACTGGGGCAGGGGGCCTCCTGTTCCTCTGGTAGTCCACAAACAATAAGTAGACTTAGCTGTAAAGCTAAGGCTAGCTGCAGCTATCCCTCCAGCTAGCTTTTACTTGACTTTAGCTGTCTAGTTGACTGTTTCTCTAAGGCAGATTACGGGTGCAGTAACAGGACAGTAATGGAAAGCCAGCAACTAAACAGAGTCAGTTAATGCAGTTTGGTTTTAGCTGTTTTGTGCTGCACATTTTAAACACTGTTTTCACAGAAATTATATATTTCTATAGCATGACAGGCGTCTTAAAGGTTGGGTAGGCAGTTTTCTTTTGGCGTCATTGGGCAAAAATGCCATATTAACCATGCAGCATATTGTAATTCAAGTGGTCTGAGAGCAGACCTCTACTTCAGCCCCCCCTCTTGGCTCTGTTTTCAGGCTTCAGAAAATCTAGCCCGTGACGGTAGACTTTAGTCAATCACAGGTTATTTCAGAGAGACTGTACATTCGTATTGGCTAAGCTACAAGAGCAGATGTGTGTGCATGTGGTGAAAGCCTGATTGAATGGTGGAAAATCCTGCCGAAAATCCTGAAACTTGTGATACATTTGCAACACCTCCTTTGCCTACAGCGGTGTATAGAACAAAACAACACGTCCCGGCTCCACACGGAGCTTCGGGCTCATTACGTTCAATGCCATGGCGCTTGTAACGACGAGTGGCAAAGAGGCCTGATGACAAACAGTGGGGAATAACTTTTGACGGGGGACAGTGGTGTGTGTTTGGTGTACTAGCCTCTCATCCCGCTGCTGGACAGCGTTGCAGCTGCCTCTGAAGCCTGGGGCGCTCTGCTCTGCGGCTGTGAAGCGCTGGAGGGGCGTCTTTGAGAAAACAGGTTGCAGCGGGAGGGACCGCGGTCTCGGTGAGGCTCACGCTGTGGTGAGTGAGCCCTACTAGGGATACGGTTTCGCAGGGGAACCGACTCCTTCTGCTGCCGGTCGAAGTTGTGGGTTTGATGGGAGGGGCTTAGCGGAGTGATACGAGGCAGCAGAGAGAGAGAGGCGGTAGGTTTTGCCTAGGTTGCACAGATTTTGCCTACCCCAGGTTTAACTCTATTTTGACCAAATATGAAGCCACTGTGTTTGATGAATGAACTGACCTTTTCGATCTCCTGATCATCAATACCGTCCAGGTCCAGCTCTCCACTCTCAGACTGCTCGTCTGTAAAAACACCAAAAAGAACAGCAGACCATCAGAACAAACACTTGTTTACCAGCTGTGTCTGAGTCCATGGTGATGTAATGATGATGTAAATGAAGTGTTTCTGTTCTTACTGTCTGGTTTCTCGCCTGTCTCTGACTCGTCCAAGGTCACCAGGCTGGTGGCGCTCGGCAGCTTTCCCAGGATGATGGCCAGGGGGGCGGCCTGCCGCTGCGCCCCCACCCCCCCCTTATCTGGCCCCGCCTCAACTGTCTTCTTGCCCCGCCCCTCCTCCTCCTGGATCACCTGACACAGGAAGTCCTGAGTCAGGTGTTGGGCGGCGGCTTGGAGCTCGTCTTCTTCGACCTCCGGCTCAGAGGTCGAGGACAAAACCTCGGCGTCCTCAGGATCTGAAAACCAAGAATTAAAGAGTTGTTAAATGTTTCTGTGGTTCAGATATGTTCAGATAAACTTAGCTGACTCAGGATCAGTACAGACCGATTTCTTTGGCGTAGGCAGCGTAGATTCCTCTCAGTTTGGGTCGGCTCTTTTCCAGCTCGATCTCAATCTCGTCTTTGTAACAGCTGATCTCTCCTAACAGGACAAGATGAAGGAGTTGGCATTATAATGATCAAAATAATTCCTATAGTATCTTAAACACTTCATATAGCACCCTTTAGTGCCCTAAATGATCCCTTTAGTGTCCTCTGAAGTGTCCTAAATGATCCCTTCAGTGTCCTCTGTCATGTCCTAAATGATCCCTAGTGTCCTCTGAAGTGTCCTTGAATCCTTGGGCAGAGTTAGGAACTGACCTTCAACGTCATCCAGTTTCCTGGCCAGCTCCTGTTCCAGCTGCAGAAGAACAGGAGAGTAAAGATGATTGGTTTGGTCATTGCTTATCTGTTGTTATCTGTCAGCAGCCAATTAGAAACAGAGGGATCTACTTGCTGCAGCCTATCACAGACAGAGGGATCTACCTGCTGCATCTTGGCTTTGTGCTGTGCGGCGATGAAGGAGGGTGGATCACATTCCTGCTCCAGATCTACTCTCATGAACTCGTCGATGGTCAGCTGACTGGTGGGCGTGTCCTCAAACTCTGTTAATCTGCAGGGAGGGAGAGAGGACGCTGCGATCTACTGTGATCTACTATAATCTCCTGTAGTCTACTATGATATACTCTACGTGTGTGAGCCACGCAGTGTGACCTGCTGTAGTGTACTGTGATCTACATAAGTGTGCTATGATCTAATATGATCTACTGATACCTACTGTGATCTAATGCAATTTAATGTGATATACTGAGATCTAGTGTAGTAATGTGATCTACTGTTATCTACTGACAGTGTAATCTGATGTAATCTACTCTAGTCTACTGTGATCTACTGTAATCTACTGTGGTATGCTGTGATAATCTACTCACTGTATTCTACTGTGATCTAATGTAATCTACAGCACTCTACTGAGATGTTGTTTAATGCAATATACTTAAGTCTGCTGTGATCTACCGTGATCTACTGTAATCTACTAAGATCTACCTCAGCTCTCACCTCTTCCTCAGAGTGGTCTGGCAGACTTTAACCACACTGATCACGTCCTTCACCGTACGACGAAACTTATGCATCCGAGCTGCGACCAGGAGAGCTGATGAGGAGGAGGAGGAGGAAGACACAATGTATATTTATATATGATTGTTGATGTTTGATGTTGCCATGGTAACAGTGACCATGTTGTACCTGCTCCACAGAGTCCGGAGGGTCGGCGTCCCGTATGCATCCAGTCCCTCTTCATCCTCTGAAGGAGACGAAGAGCTGTCATGGAAACCTCATGAGTCTTCACCCCAAACTCCAACATATGAGCAAACCGAGGGATGTACAGGCAAGGATCTGAGGAGGAGGAGGAGGAGGAGAGAGGAGGGAAGAGGAGAGAGGAAAGAGGAGGAGGAGGAGGAGGAGAGAGGAGGGAAGAGGAGAGAGGAAAG
>VMKM01004552.1:0-15363 GCA_008360985.2 Macquaria ambigua | reverse complement strand
TCGGTCAGTGCGCGTAGCTCCAGGTCTCCGAAGCGCCACTAGAGTCGCCACTGCTGCTCCTCTCCGGGCTTCTACTCAGGAGCCGCCGCCGCCGCCGCTGCTGCTGCCGCCGCTGCCAGTGCCGCTTTTCCAGCAAATCTCTCCCCTTCTTCTCCTCCTGTACCATCCCCTTCCCTCTCTTCCACCTCGTCCACACAGCACCAGTGGCTCTTCTTCTTCTTTTCCCCTTTTTGCTGCGTGTCTCCTCACTTAAAATCTGTGTTCTAAAACCCGGACCGCGTCGGGCTGCGTGGCGCCTTTGCCGTTTTAAGCCCCGCGTCTTATATTACCAAACCCCCTTTATTACAAGAGTATTTACAATCTCTTCCCCCTCCTCTTCTTCTTCCTCCTCCTTCTCCTCCTCTCCACACCCCCCACCACCACCACCAACACACCCTCCCCTGTACCGTATGCAGCTCGAACCTGAGGCACATCTGAAAGTTATTACACGGGGCGCTTATGTGCCCGCTCGCACTCCCACGGTCTCTGCACGGGGCTGCAGTGTGGATTTCACGCAGACAGATAAAGAGACAGACAAACAGGCAGAGGGGCTTTGGACCCTATAGTGCCCCTTCTAAACTGCCCCCCCCCCCACCTCTGTGGAGACCCACACACTCACTGTACACCTCCACTGGTACAGACAGTGCGCATTATCCACAATGGAATTGGGTGAATTTTAATTTATGGCACAAACACTCATCTATAAGTGACCCAGACAGACCTCAAGATCAGATAGGAATTCCTCTAGTTTCTTAAAATAAAATAAAAAATAATACACAAGTAAAACTTTTTCTTTAGGTTGGGAAAAAACATAGATTTTTCAAAGGAGTATGGTGCAAGTGTTTTTCTGCCAAGGTAAAGCCTTAAGAACACATCTCTAGCCCTTTTTGTTATGAGAGTAAGTTATCATAAATATAAATAATTATGCACTATTGTGGGGTATAGTCTAGCTCATGATCAGACCTAATAAATCATAATAGACATGTATAAATACTTTGTTAGGAAAGTGTTTTTAGATTACTTTAAAAAAAAAGACATTGCAATTCCAGGAGTTGCATATAATAACAGCACTCTTTCTTTGTTTTGCGGGGCCGGGGTGTGATTATCATGTGTGAGCAGAGCAGAGCAGACCGCTGTGTGTATGTAAAGCATATGTGTCTGTATTTCTGACGGTTGTTCAACCTGCTCGTCCTGTTCGCCGCGACCGGAGAGTTTGCTGCGCTCCTTGTCATTTCAACACCGCGCATCTCTCTTCCCCTCTATCTGCCTTACAGCCTTTATGTGCACGCGCTTTAAGGACACAGGCATAATACACGCACGCGCTCGTCCAGGTGAGCTTGTGGCCAGCATTGCGCGCATTTCTCAGACTGAAACAGTGGCCAAGACATGCGACAGACTTTGTTCACACACACTCTCACACACCCACACACACATACACACACACACTCCTCCGGTCTGTTGTATATGCAGCAGTATTATATCCGCCCCCTCCAGTGAGCTCCTGTCCGCGGCTTCCCTTGCCCTGTTTTGCGTCCACCTCTCTCTCTCTCTCTGCATATTGCTTTCATTAGACATCTCTGCCTCTCTCTCTCTCTCTCTCTCTCTCTCTCTCTCACTCGCGCGCGCACACACACACACAGACACACACTCCTCCCTCCCTCCAAGTGCCTCTAGTCCGGCCCCCCTGATCTCTGTGTCCATTGGCTTCCACTGGGTCTATTTCTCATGTCCAGCCCCCCCTCCCTCCCTCCTCCTCTCCTCCGCCCCCCCTCCCCTCTCTCCCTCTAATGACCGTCCATTGGTGTTGTTATTGCGCGTCCCGTCCGTCCCTCCTCCCACTCCCACTCCCACTCGGGTGCCTCGGCCCTGCCCATGTTTTTGTATGTCGGGTGTCCGTCCATCGCCTGACGTTCAAGTTCGCCGGGAACGTCACGTCCGTGCACTTGAACTTGCACAGCTCAGAGGGGGGGGTTGAGGGGAGGGGTGGTGGGGGGGAGGGGGGGCTTTTGCCATTTTTTCCATCTCTCTCCCCTTCTCTCTCTCTCCATCTACCTCTCTCTCACTCTCTCTCTCTTTTTTCTCTGCTCTCCTTTCTCAAAAAAGCCATGACGGCGATCCCGCGATCCATCTTCGCCTCCGCGCCATCTTTGTATTATTTCTAATTTATTTTATTTTTTTCTTGTGGATGTCAAAGGCGTTGGATGAAGATATTTTTTGCCCCACCGGAGTCTCCTCTCTAACCCCGGCTCTCCCCGATGTGATCCGCGCTGAACGCCGCCGCCGCCAGCCACCATGTCTCGCCGCAAGCAAGGCAAACCCCAGCACTTAAGCAAACGGGATTTTTCGCGTAAGTAAAGATGAAAAAAGAAAGAAAAAAAATGTCACTTCTGGCTCCCTTTCAGTTCATTCAGCAAAGGGGGGAATTGGGCAGCGAAACGGGAGCTTGTGGACACCGGACGCACCGCTCGGACCCGCGGTCAACTGGACTTAACAGCGTGGAGAGAAAGTGCGACAGCTCCGTGCGTAAAAGCCGCTCGGAGATCCCAAAAGCCCGAAAGAGAGAAAAAAGTTTTGTGTGTCGGTATACACGCGTTAGTGCTTCTCTGTTACACGGTGAGAATGTGCATTCATACGCTGTTAAATGCACTCGCTGTGGCTCCGGTGCCCCCACGGTCGCTCCGGTCAGTGGAAACGCTCAGGGCTCCCGGTAGCAGAGCGGAATATCGCTGTCTGATAGCTCTGCGGGCAGGTTTTTCATCTGCTCTCCCTCGTTCTATATTTGGATTATTTTCAGAAAAAAAACTTGGAGGTGGATTTTTGGATCGAGGGGGGAAAAATATCGTGTCCGACTGTTTACAACTGCCTCCCTCTATCAGCAGCTCGGCAACAGAGACAACACAAATCGATTTATTTCTACACACCTTTAAAAATCCTAAAGCCTCTTATGTAAATGTTGTTTATTGGTGTTTAGTTTAGATGAGGAGCTTTCTTCATAAAAAAGGCAGCAGAGCCGCTGCAGCCCAGAGTTAGAGACAAGAAACACAGCAACAGGACATCAGCACATCTAGTCCTGTCGTTTTTGTTAGTTTTCTTATAAAGCCATAAATTTGGACCAACCAAAAATCCAACTTAAGATTCTAAAGCTCCGTGTACAGTTAAGGTAAGACATACATATCAGCTCATTGGTGTGTTGCAGCTGCAGCGTGTGAGGAAAAGCGACAATGTTTAGTAGAGCCGGCAGAATCCGTCTTTACGCACGGCGCTTATTTATCGCCAAAGCGTTGTTTTTTCTAGTTTATTAGATTAGATTTATTATAAGTCTGATATGTGAGGAGAGAGCAGATCCGTGTGTTTGGAAACTGCGGGGCGACTGGCAAAGTGGCGCTTATCGCCGCACCATGTGCCGCACTGTACAGCCACATCGCAGCGGTTAAGCGGCTCTCGAAGTGGCCCGAAAACATAAAACAAGAAGATATTTGGGCATCTTTACGCATCAGTGCTTGATTATGTTTAGGTATGTTGACTGGCTGTCGCCTATGTTTGGTTTGGACAGAGAGAGAGTGTATGTGTGTATGTGTGTATTTATGTGTGGCTGGGTGACAGCGCAGTCACCATGGCCGTGTGCCGTCGCTAGGAGGCAGAGCGCGATCAGAAAATCCAGCGCTGAACTTGAACCTGATCAGTTTCACCGCCAACCCTATCTACACGGGCTACTATTTGGCGATCTCTTTAGAATAAAGGGAGAGTATACAAGACATGGGGAGGGGAGGGAGGAGGACCCCCGCCATCTCCAAATCTCCAACTCCTCTTCATCACCTCAAACCCACCTTCTCTCCTTGCATCTCCTTTTTTTCGGGCATCACATTTTTACATACATGCAGGCTGCAATCAGCATATGCAGCTACGCCGTAACATGCCTGCAGACCTCGCCTTTTACCCCCTTCAAACCTTACACACACACACACACACACACACACACACACACACACACACACACACACACACATTTCACTTTGCATACAGATTCATATTTGTTACTAACGGAGCACAGAAACCAGCCTGCCGCTCTCAAGTACACATCCATCTCTGATTATTTCTTCTTTTCAGCGCCTGTATTTTCATTTCCTATATTTCTTACAATTCTATATTTTTTATTGGATTATTTAGCATGAACTACATCCCCAGTGTTTGCTTCCTAACGGCATGATCAGGCTGGATTTAAGCAGGAAAATATGACAAGGCTTAACAGTGTGTTTTTCAGTGTTACAACTTTATATTTCATCCTCCAGATTAAATTATATTATCAGTAATTCCTATATTTTGCCAAGATGGAGTTTATTTGGAATCGTTTATTATGGGGCAGAGAGCCACAGTTCCATTTTCTAGTTCTAACAGTTTTATAGATTTATCAGACAGGTGGACCTTTTAACCTACAGCTTAGTAAAAGGAGAGTACATTTATACCTTCATTGTTTTTCTCCTTTTGGAAATGTGATTGTGTTGTTATGCATGTTCTGATATAATAATATGGCGTACAGAGACTTTATCCTCCTCTCTGCTCCTCATGCTGCTTATTTCACCCAGTTGCACTGCCTTAAAAATAGATACAAATAAGTGATTTATGCATGTTTGTATTTTATTGAAATAGAACTCGTGGACACCTGCTTTGTATTTTTTTAAACAACATGTTATTTAGGTCTCTCACCCTCCCTCCTCATGCTCTATTAAATCCAACTAAATGTTTTTTTTTCCAAACCCCGGATATCCACTCTTGAGTTCAACTTAAGAGGTGAGGGGCTTATGCAGCTTTCATTAGATTTTTTTTTGTTTTGTTTTGTTTTTGTTTTTTTGCTGTTGTTGTTTTATCCTGTGAATTTAATGCCTCCCCCACCCCCCCTCACCCCTTCTCCCGGGAGCTGTTGTGTAACTTGCGTGGCGTTTGTGTTGACCTGAAGTTAAATCAAAGAGAAGGGTGGGGAGGAGGAAGAGGAAGACGGGGTGTTGATGGGGTGGTAGAGGAGGAGGGGGTGGGGGGGTGGTGGTGTTGGTGCAAGCCGGGAATTTATCGTGTTATCTCCATGTCCCAGTTTGGGCACAGATGTCGCAGGATTGCAACGTTCAAATGATATTTCCTTGAGGGGATGTAGTCCACATTCAGACCCTATCTCTCTCTCTCTCCTCCTCTTTCTCTCTCTCTCTCTCACACACACACACACACATTCCCACACACACTCTCTTACACATGCATGCACAGGAACCTTATCCCTTTTTATCAGACAAAATCTGTACCAATCACCCAGACAGTGAAAATTAAAATCTATTTTTTGATTCTCAGTGGTTTTAAGTTCATTAAAATGTGAAATTGGCGGCTGAGTAAAGAAGGTCAACATGCATTAGGCGGCTAGCACAGAGTCAGACTCTTCACCTTGGACTGGAAGATTTTCTTTAAAAGAGGGACGGTGAATTATGTTCTCCCGTTTCGCTCCTCGAATTCAGCAGGCCGCTCTGTTCACACTCCTCTCCCTCCACTGCAGGACGGGCTGAGCTCGACAAAAGGCTTCTTAAAAAAGTAGTCAGGAGTTAATCCGGGCCTCGGAGGGGTGAGGAATCGGGGTTGAACGGCTCATTTTGGGGTGATTTCCCGCTGTACAAGCGCCTGGTATCTAAGAACTATAAGTCAGGCACATGTAATCGAGGCCGAGGGAAGAGTTTTTCTTCTCCCTGACACACTCTCTGCGCCGCCTGCCTTCCCCTTCCTTCCCCCGGCACATGTGTTGGACATGTTTGTGACAGTTTCCCCTTCTGATTACAGGATCCAAACCTGTACAAACAAGGTTAGGCAAATCAAACTCATCCACATATTTAGTTTTTGGGTGAATGCTGTGTTTAACCATCATTTTCTAAGCTTTCCCTGTTATTGGCTATGAAATTGTTATCTTTGAGGAATCTGATTTGAGCTTTCAGGATATTCTTTCCCACCATTTACTCTTATGATGTGTGACACAGATCGGCTTGTAATCATTTTTTTGCGTTACATGCATTTCTATCATTACAAGGCACATTTTCCCACCCCCTTATTGTGTGCACCACATGTCAGGCTTTTGTTTAGCTTCGACTCTTTAACTCTGATCCTCTATGTGACAGAATGACAAAGGTTTTGTGTGCACTTCTTCTCTTGTCATCTATTCCCACAGATAGTTGTATCAATAGGTTTAAATTAGAAGAGAGAAGAAGAAAAATATAAGCATGTGGTTGTTGCTTTTTTGCTGAGAGTAAGCGTCACCATCTAATTTTCTCTTTTTTGCTCACTCTCCCTCTTTCTTCCCACCCCCCCCTTCTTCTCCCTCTTCCTCTGTGCTTGTCCCCCCCCTCTGCCTCGCCAGCAGCCGAGCCCCTCTCCACGGCCATCGTCTCGTCGGAGGAGCTGTCGGAGCGCTGCTCAGAGCACTCAGAGGAGAGTGGCAGCCTCAACGGGCACCACCCGGGCTCGACCGTGGGCCGGCTGGCCCGGCTGGGTCACGACGCTCACCCCTCTCTGGAGCAGGACCTGCTGACCTGCGGCCAGTGCCAGGCCACCTTCCCCCTGGCAGACATCCTGCTCTTCATCGAGCACAAGAGAAAGCGATGCCACGGGCCGCCCTGCATGGCCATGGGCCGAGGGCTGGACAAGCCCCCCTCGCCCTCCCCCGGCCTGGCCCTCACCCCGTCGCCTGCCTTGGGCTCTCTGCGCAGCCGGAGGCCCGTGGAAGTGGGCGTCCAGGCCACGCTGGCAGACGACGATGATGACCGGTTCTCATCGCCCCGCAGGATTTTCCCCAAACAGGAGCCCCTCCCAGGTAACCAGACCTGCTTCCACACCAACAAACATACATGGCCTTTGTCTGGATTTGACCACAGTTGCACTCAAATTAAGAGAGAAGCAGCAGCTTCACTGAGGCGGTGGCTGCCAGATTGTCTTTGTAGAGGATGTGATTATGTCTGTTTATCAGCTTTTGTGTGAATAAGGAGGTAAAATCTGACAGAATATTAAAAGCAGACGATAATTAAATTAACTCCTCCAGCTTGGAAGCAGCTTTCAGTGTGCAGATTCTGCTTTTCTAATCGGCACATTGTCATTTTGGGTGTGTGTTTTGACCTGGATGGGTGTACATTTTGTGTGTGTGTGTGTGTGTGTGTGTGTTTCTGCAACGCTCAGGTGTTGTTTTTGTACGACGAGCCAGCATAGTCTAGAGTCTGGCCTGCATGCTGCCGATGATCTCCATCCAAACCTTGTGGGGGCTGTACCAGTCTCAGCACAAGGTTTTTAGGGAACACACACGCATGCCAATCCTCGTTGAGGCAAGAAATCTGATTGTCTGAGACTTGTTTGGGGGAGGTTCGGGATGGGGAGGGGGGGGTGTTGCCAGACAAACAACAACAGAGGGACGTCACAGGTGGGGAGGAAACCCGAGAGAATACGCCTCTGTTCTGTTTTACAGCTGACACAAAGCACACACACTGGTTTGATTTAGGATGGCTTTCTCTCTCCGCCTGTGTGTGTGTGTTTGTGTGTGTGTGTGTGTGTGTGTGTGTGTGTGTGAATAGTCTTCTGTCTTTACTGACTAATGTAAAGGGCAGTGTGTATGTCCATGTGTGCATGAGAGAGTGTGTAAGACAATGTAACGGATCTAATCATCAGCCCAAGTCTGAACAATTGTCCTTCCACTGATCCATTGAATTCAATGCACAAAGTGTGTGTGTGTGTGTGTGTGTGTGTGTGTCTGTCAGTGAACGTGTGTGTGTTCGTGTGTTTTCCCCAGTTTGGCCATGGTGACCAAATCCCACAGGCCAGTGGCAAAGAGACATGGGTGACCTTGACTTTGTGGTACCACTGGTCAGTGTATTAGTGCACTTGTGAGTCCACGGTGAAAGTGTGTGTGTGTGTGTGTGTGTGTGTGTGTGTGTGTGTGTGTGTGTGTGTGCAGATGGAGAATCAGTGGCTGAACTGGATGTTTGGGAAAACTGTGTGTTTGTGTGTGACTTTCAGTCTGGGGAGTAACTGCAGCCTCTTTCTGGGATTGGGTGCACAGAATGTGTGTTCTTGCATAACGTGTGTGTGTGTTGGTGTGTGTGTGTTTGTGTGTTTGTGTGTGCCTCTCTCATGTGGCCCTAGCAGATGTGTCCTGCTCTCGGTGTGGTTTCCCCCCCCTTCCACTGCCACATCTTTCCCGACTAAATGCAGCCCAGCTCTCCATCTTTTTTATTCTTTTCCCTCTCAGAGTTTACCTCCATACCAAACTTCATAGGTAAAACGCACGATTTTGCTCCAGTTTTATCTTTCCCTTTCCCTTCCTGTCCATCTCCTTTTTCCAGTTCAAGAATCAAATGAGAGGCGAGCGGAGAGGAGGATAAGCCACTTTTAGTTTTCCTCTTAGAGGGAAAGTCGTTTATTTAAAGCGTCTTAACACCACTAATTATTTGTTGCAGCGCCATTTTTTTTTCTTCCTCGTGCATTTTAATTAGCAGTAGTTTTTAGTGGCGGGCTGCCTGTACTAAATTAGCCGTTACAGAGAAAGAGAGAGAGAAGAGAAAGGGAGAGAAAAAAGGGGGAGAAGATGAAATAGAGCAGCGGAAACACACCAGCAAAATGCTCACTTTATCACTTTGCTCGTTGAATGCAGCTCAGGAATCCTAAATATTGCAGTTTGTTTTCCATGTTTGGAGTTGGTGTGTGTTTGAGGAAGTATAAGCACAATAAGCTGTCTAAGGCACTGCTCGTCGTTTCTCGTAATTAATCTCTCAGTTTCTACAGTTACAGGAAGTGGAGATGAGGAAAAGAGTTGTCAAAGATGCATTTGACCTTTGACCTATGGTCTTTGCTGCCTAGAGACAAATCTATCTACTGTATGTCAGCTGGAAGCAGTTAGTGCAATTTATTTATTTTTTTGCCAAAGCTGCTTGTATCTCTGCATTGACTATACATTTCAACACCCACTCCCACACACACACACACACACTCTCACAGACACTCACCAGCTAAACTGGGTTATTAGAGTGATTTACATCATAATACAGGCGTCTGGTTGCTTCAATAGCGTTGTGTGTGGGAACGTCTTGGTAGGAACAGCTGTACACTCAGACAGGAGAAGAAAACAGGACAGCAGCGTTATATATCTTGTCTGATGTTGACGTCAAGCTGAACAGCAGACAGACCGAGCATTATTAAATGTTTGCTGTTAGTGATTTTAAACCGAGGGAGAAAAACTCATTTAAAAAAAAAAATTCCATCTGCACAAATAATTCATCATTTTATTTACATCTCTCCTCTTTAAATCAATGCTTTTTTTGGACCACCGGACACACACCAGCACAAGCACCACCTCTCATGCTGAATTTACGCAACACATCCATTCTGATAGCTGATAATTAAAGCCAGTATTTTCCTCTCCAACCCCAGCTTTCATCCTAATTGACCCCAAACTGTCACGGCGAAGTAAATATGTGAAAGGCAGAAAAAAAAAAAAAAAGACATCTGCAGGAATTTCAGCCGCGATTATAGCCGCCCCAAAAGCATTCCTAATGACAAAAAAAGGAGTCGAGGGAGGAATGCGTGTGTGTTTCTTATTTGTAAATGCTGGCTCGGTGTTCCACTGTGTCTCGTAGGTTTTTTCTTACAGTATACAAGGGCCTATACTCAGCCAGTAAGGCAGCAAAATTACTGAATTATATGCAAATTTAATGAATTATATATTCAGAAAAGGAATCATTTCATACCTCTTTTTTTTAACCTCAAAGAATTCAATAGTAAAAATATGATCCATCATTTTCATTTTATCTCCTTGTCTTTTGGGGGGGAAACAATATTTTATTCTGGGGAATATTGTTCTCCTCATGTTGCAGGAAATCCCTCTCCCTTTATCTCTGCATATGTAGCTTGTTTTTCTGCATGCATCTGCTCATATAATGTGATGGCTGCACGGCTGCTTGTTGCAAAATGTGTATCTGTGTCTACGGTCAGAGCGATGCAGAGGCTCCTCTGGCTGCTGCAAGGCTCGGAGGAACACAAAGCGTCGGACTTGTGCCGGAACGCTGCTATTTACATATCAAACAGCTCCGACCAAGGGAGAGCCGAGACATTACCTGTGTGTGTGTTTGTGTGTGTGTGTGTGTGTGAGTGAGAGAGCACTGTACAGGCAAAATGCCGATCAGTGATGCAAAAAAGGCAGCATACCCGCCCACATCACACACGCTCACACACACATGGTTAGTGCTCTCTCTCTTGCCCATTTATTCTATTAATCCCTGACTGAGATGAAAATTCTGATTATAATCCCTGAGGCGCCCCTCATTCAGAAACAGCATCGCTAATGTCTCAAAAGAGAGGGGTTTGCGTGTGTGTGTGTGTACATTGACATGTGTGAATGGCCATGTCTCTCTCTCTTTTTTCCCTTCTTTTTACTGAAAGTGGTTGTGATTGAAAAAAAAAAATCTTGGCTTGAAAATTGAAATTTAGAATGAATTCTTTCTTTCTTTCTACAGTAAATGCAATTTCTGCTGTCCAGTCTGCCAACTGATTTCCTCACAATTAGCATCAAGAATTTAATCCTTTCCTCTACGAAGAATCAGTCATAATACATGTGTTAATGAGCCGAAATTGATACGCGGCCAAGACAAAGAATTATTATTGACCACTGATTTTATAGAGCAATATTGGCTGATAAGTTGTATTAGCCTCGCAATATTAGCTCATTAACAGAGATATTATCAATACTTGTGCATGATGATGAATCCAGAAAATGTCTTGAGGCTAATTAATCAGACACGCTGATATTTTTCCACCCAAAATGATCCGCTTTTCAATCCGTCATTATGGTCAGCCCTCTGAAGAGTCATCCTGGCTTGAAGCCTCGTAACATGAGTATTGTTAGTCTATGATCTAGTGATTAGCAATTAGCTTATCATCACTGGCTAACGCTACCCACCTCGATACACATTAGTGAATTTTTAACACCCATTCGTTGTCTGGCTCGGTGTCAGATCTCTCTCTGTCTCATGTCTATTCTCTTTTTTTTCATTTTCTCTTTTGGCTCATGCGTCTCCCTCTCACTCTGCAACATTAGCAGTCAATGCAAATCTGGGACAGCCAATTGATACCGAATCAATTACAGTATGTTTGGTGTGTGTGTGTGTGTCTCATGCTGTAGCACGTCCCGGCGAGCCTACAAAGAGATTTCACACACTGGCTGCCATCACTAATCTATTGTTGCTCTCTCTTCTTCTTCTCAACATAAGATTTTGTTTAGTGGACTCAAGTGCGGCGTTTGAACTCCGGCGTTCCTCTCCCAGTGCAGTGAGAATCATCTGACTGTGTCGGCATTTTGAATGAGCTTACTGAATGTAAACATGCTCGTGTGTGCAGGAAACATCAGTAGCAGGAGAACACACACAGCAGGCCACTGGAATGACTGGAAAAGCTAATAATCTGTCACCAAGGCCAACAGTCTGTATTGTGTTTTGTATTCAGCACTCACAAAAAAAAAAGAAAAAAACCTCCATAAACTGCATATTGACTAAACTGCTGATTATTGTCTTGCTGTAAATGTGTGGGTGTGTGTTTGCAGAGTGTGTCTGCAATCCAGACGGAACCTAAAAAAAAAACTTGGAATTCACTACTGACACATTTTGGACAGAACGGAAAGAAATGCTTTGTGTTGCTCTTCATGTGAATTTAAAGTTGCTCTTCTCTAGCCTGTGCTGGGAAAGTCCAGACCAGTGAGCCTGTTGATTTATCCTTTATCCTGTTTGGTAGTGCTTACAGCACACGCACACACTCAGACACACACCCATATTTTGTTACATAAGATAGTATTAGGGCAGCAGCATTGAATTGCTGAATAAATTGTGTCTCCTGTGTATTTAAAGGGGTACTCCAGCAATTTAATATTGCACTTTCGTAAAGTTGGGGGACTCACGAGAGACAGAATTTAAAAAAGAACGGTCAAAATCAAAGCAGCAGAAGCTGAGATATCCTGACTTTTAGTCCTGATTAGCTCCAAAAATGCTAGATCCTACATTTCCCATAATGCAACTAATATATATATTTAAAACCTTCCCTGCCCTGTAAGCACCTACAACTTTAAAACTCTATAGCCCTAGTTTGTAATGCAGAGTTTCTGTTACATATTTGTGGTCTCTTGACCCACACTGAGATAACCCTGATGACATCACAATGACATCACCAGGGTTGATTTTCTCAGACTTAACAAAGGCACAGAAGACATTACAGACATACAACTGTTTTCTCAGGCTGAGTAGTACTAACCGAGAGTTCCCCTTCAAATGACACTTGCCAAAGTGCCTTTAAGCAGGACAATGGACTCCTACTAGATCCAGGGCCGCCGTTCTGAGTGTGACCTTTGACCTCTGTGTGGAATAGGGAAGAGTACAGACAAAAGAGTTTCCCTGTGGTGATCAATAGACTCTCACATTATATGTGAGACGTGTATATATCAGTGGTTGGAAGATGGATGCTGTACAGGCAACAGCATAGTAACAGCAAATTGTTTTGACCGCCAGTTTTTTTACAGCACAAATTAGATTAATCATTGTGGCAATAACATGCAAACTGCTTTTATTTAACAGTGAGAGATTTTACAGCAGTAGCTGGGGCCTTCTTCCTCAGACAAATGGTCTGGTTGAGCAGGAAGAGATGCGTTTTACACATGTGCTGGGTTTGGAATAAATAGAAGAGGAGCCGGGCACAAACAGGAATGACCACCAGCGCAGATGAACAGACAACAACATCAACATCAAAGGGTAAAAAAGACAGAAAAAGAGAAAATGACGTCACGCTGCCCACACACTTTGACTGACAGCTGATCCCTGGGAATGTGCGGCGCAGACACACCGCGGCGACGGTGCTGCCCGAGGATGGAGACAGATCTGCAGACAACAAAAGATCTCCCAGATTGTCGTGGCCGGTAAACCATTCTGAAACAATGACAAGGGCAGGGAACAATAAGACCAACGTTATTTCCCAGTTTGCAGTGTTTGCAGCAACGACAGTGTGTCAGTGGCGCGCGTGACGTCAAGTGGTGCTACTGTACGCACTCTGTGACGGAGGATTGTTTATTGATCTGGCTCGTCGTGTTTATGCGAGCGACTCGACATCCACGCTACATCTACTCCTTCGTGGTGAGAGGGAAAGCTGCTGTTTTTGGCTCTCTCGCCGCTCCGCTGTGTGTGTGTGTGCGTGTGTGTTTATTCCTGTGCACTCATAGACACACTCACAAAAAGAACACACACTCTGCTCGGCCTGCTCAGGGGGTGCGCGTGGAACTCGGCTCTCTTATTATGTTGAAGGCCTGTTCATAAAACTGTTTATACACTACAAAGCTTATTTATATAGGCCACTGGATTACAGACTGGCTCTACACACGCACCACACACACACACACATCACACACACATATATATTCAGATCTGACTGGCTAGATATGTGTTCATTCTGTGCTTCTCTTTGTATGTACCTGTTATTACTTATACAGCATGCCTACATGCATGTGTGTGTGTGTTTGAGTGTAAACATGAAAGAGCGTGTGTGAGCTGGCAGTGTGGATGCAGGACATCCCCTGGTAAAGTGTGCCAGGGCTGAGCTGGCAGTGTATGTGTGTGTGTGTGTGTGTGTGTGTGTGTGCATGTGTGTGGAAGGGCCTGGCTCCTTGCTCTGGTTTCATGTTCCCCATTTGGCTGAACTACAACTACTACAACTGCAGAAGAGCAGCACACACACACACACACACACACACACACACACACACACACTGCCACCCTGCAACTGTGTGTGTGTGCTGATAAGTACAGCACATATAGTTTATGCACAGCTCCATATGAGTGGGGTCTAATCTTTTATTTTGGCGTTGTGAGTGTCGGCCTGTTTCTTTCTCTCACTCCCACCACCTTCTCCACTTTACACCCTTCAAATCAAAAGCGTGGCTCGTGCCAAATGAAGTGACCCCCAAAGCAGGATAACATATGTAATTCTTATGAACTCGGGCAGCTCACTCGATATGTTTTTTAACACGAACAACTCACCGCAAACGTGCGAGGCAAAGACAACCGAGGCCCCTGATGGCGTTTAACAATTTGTTCTCTTAAATGAAGTCTGAGATAGCCAGAAAATATAAGCTCAAGCTGACGTAGAGTCAACCGGTTGGGACCTGTCTACGTCATGACATTTATATAAAAAAAGACTCTAATCAGTGTCAGTCAGTCTATGTAGCCACGAGGCCACGCCTCCTACAGTCGTTGTTCCCTCATTCGTTGCATTTATTAAAAATGCTGTGAGGGAGGGTTCTAGCTAAATTGAAGGGTGGAGTTACACTTTAAATTTCAGCTCAGAAAGGTGTCGGATAAAAAAAAACAGCTATATCTTATGATGTCACAAACATTAGCTATTGTCATGTTACAGTAACAGTAAACCCCAAACCCCCGTAATTACACTTCAGTCCTCAGATGTCGAGGAATACACCAATTAATAATGCTTAAAAAACCATACACATTAACACACACACACACACAACATGTATAAGGAACTCCCCCACCACCACCACCACCACCAGCAGCAGCAGCAGCAGCAGCACCGACTCTTCCCGATCATTTGCGGAGGCTCATTTGAATTTTAAGCGCTACTTTAATCTTCAAAGCTCAAATAGCTTTATGAATATGCATGCAGTGGGCAGACTTTAGTTCATTACCTAGTTGTAAATTCTAATGACCATTAGGTCCTCACAGTAATTGCCAATTGTTTTGCATTTTTGATTGGCCTATTACCATGCGTATTCGCAGCGCGCATCAGCCACGCTTGTCAGAGCCGGCATGTCAAGGGGTGTTTGTGTGCGTGTGTTTTCATGCCTGTGCGTGTGTGTTTTCTTATTTGTGCCTTGGATGAGATGTGTGTGTGTGTGTGTGCGCGAGCTGGGTGTGTTTTTTAGGCTAATATAAATGAAAGTTTCATTTTTTTTTTTTTTTTTTAATTGTGTGAAGATTGAGAGCCGAGCCAGAGATTGGACATATTTAATTTACATGATGTCTCGTCTGTTCCCTCATTACACTGCTTGTCTCTCACAAACACACACACACACACAAAGTATACCCAATGCAAACCATCTGGCTGTCTTGACATGGTAAAGTGATTTCTCAATGCCCATCTCTCTCTCTCTGTCAGCCTATTCATTTTCAGTGCCCCCCCCCCCTCCCCTTCCTGTTTCTCCTTGAACAAACAGATGTCAGATACCTCTCTTTTCTCTCTCCTCGTCCCTCTCAGACTCTATCTAAGGCTGCCATT
>VMKM01004551.1:0-15389 GCA_008360985.2 Macquaria ambigua | reverse complement strand
CATCTACCTCAAGGATGAACTGAAGAGAAGGGTCTGGATGGATGAGAACCGGAGCTGAGGTGAAGCGTCTCTTGAGGTCCTTGAATGCCTCCTCTGCTTCAGGGGTACAGATGAAGGGAACATTGGAGGAGGTGAGTCTGGTGAGAGGTGCTGCCACCCGGCTGTAGTCCCTAATAAAGCGGCGGTAAAAGTTAGCAAAGCCAAGGAATTGTTGTAGTTTCTTCACATTACCCGGTTTTGGCCACTCTGCCACTGCCCTGATCTTCTCCGGATCCGGTCTCACCCCTCCCTTCTCAATGATGTAACCGAGAAATGCGACTGATGGGACATGAAACTCGCATTTCTCGGCTTTCACAAACAGCTTGTTCTCCCACAGCCTCTTGAGAACCTGTCGAACATGCTGGGTGTGGTCTTCAGGGGTCTGGGAGAAGATGAGTATATCGTCGAGGTAAACAAACACTGACCTGTTTAGGAGGTCTCTTAGCACATCATTGACCAGGGCTTGAAAGACGGCAGGGGCATTGGTGAGACCGAAGGGCATGACGAGGTACTCAAAGTGACCTAATGGGGTGTTGAATGCAGTTTTCCACTCATCTCCCTCTTTGATGCGGACAAGGTGATACGCATTGCGGAGGTCCAGTCTGGAAAAGATGGTGGCTTGGTGGATGGGTTCGAAGGCTGAGTTAATGAGCGGCAAGGGGTACTTGTTCTTGATAGTTATGGCGTTTAAGCCATGGTAATCAATGCAGGGACGGAGTGTAGAATCTTTCTTGGAAACGAAAAAAAACCCTGCTCCCACTGGAGACGAGGAGGGACGGATTATGCCAGCTGCTAGCGACTCCTGGATGTAAGCTTCCATGGCTTCTCTCTCTGGGCGAGAGAGGTTGAACAGACGACTGGAGGGTAACGGGGCGCCCGGGAGAAGGTCAATGGAGCAGTCGTATGGACGGTGAGGGGGGAGAGTTAATGCTTGGGCCTTGCTAAAAACTTCACCCAGGTCATGATACTCGGAAGGAACTAAAGAGAGGCATCAGGCAAATTATTACGGACAGCAGCTAGTAGGCGGTGACAGGGCTGATTTGAGGCAAGTGGATAAACAGAATGAGCTCCAACCAAGGAGTTTGGAGGTGGACCAGTCGAATTGCGGGTTATGTTTTTTAAGCCAGGGGTGTCCTAGAACTATAGGCGAGTTTGGAGAGGGGATAATATGAAATTGAATTGTTTCATTATGGTTACCTGATACCACCAACAGCAGAGGTTTGGTACGGTGAGTGACCTGGGCTAGGAGCTTCCCATTCAGGGCGTTGGTGTCAATGGGAGACTCCAGGGGCTCGCAGGGTATGCCAGCTTGTTGGGCTAGGCCTGAGTCAATGAAGCTTTCGTCGGCAATCCACCAGGGCCCGGAGGGGTAGTGACTGCTGATCCCAGCAGACTGTAGCCTGACGCTCCATTCTGAAATGATCCTTGGGGGATGAAAAGTGAGTTGGACCCGCCAGGAACCCCACATTTACTGACGGGTCTGGTCTTTTGGTCGCAGGGGGCAGGAAACCAGGAAATGACCAGACTGACCACAGTAAAGGCACTGACCGGCCCTTACACGCCTGGTTCTCTCCTCGGGGGTTAGATGGGCACGACCAAGTTGCATGGGTTCTTCGCTGGGGCGGTCAGCGGAACTGGGGCTCAGGGAGGCGTTGTGTGGGTGAGGTGGATGGAACTCTGAACTGGGAGTGGGAGAGCGTGAAGGGCGACTAGCTGTGGGTGTGTGTTGTCTAGTCTGCCTCTCTCTGCGTTGTTCCCTCAGCCTATTATCAATTCTGATAGCTAAGGAAATTAGCTCATCAAGAGAGGATGGTTCGTCTCTAAACGCTAGTTCGTCTCTCATAGGCTCATTAAGTCCCTGCAAAAACTGTCCCTGTAGAGCTACCTGGTTCCAACCAGACTCTAATGCCACAGTGCGGAACTCGATGGAATACTCAGCTACACTGCGGAACCCTTGCCGTAGGTTGCAGAGGCGCTGAGAAGTGACTGGCTGCTGGTCAAAAACAAGAATGCACTGCGTCAAAAAGGCCCTACACATACCTAACTCACCTGAATAGCGTTCGGGTGTGGGAATGTGTGGTTCTCGGGGAGATGGAGGGCCTACACTGGGAGGGGAGCTAGAAGAGGAGGATTCAGGTGGGGGAGATGGAGCAGAAGACGGAGGAGTGTGGGTCAGTTGATTGATATGAGCCCCCATCTGTTGCACACTGATGGAAAGAACACGAACAGCCTCCGCTACTTCTCTGAGGATCCTGTCATGGTTTCCCACAAGGGTTCCTTGGGCGTCAAGAGCTTGCCTGAGCTCCTCAGAGGAGTTGCGAGACATGTCTGTGTCGGCTGGGTCCATTTGCGTGGCCAGATTGTTCTGAGGAGACAATGGAAACACCAGGGAAGGGAACACACAGGGAAAACACTAGGAAACACTAGAGGTGGAGGGAGCATCCATGACACTTGAAGCACTTGCTGCTGCCATTCTTCAGGTTCACCATGTAACCCCATGCATGTGAGAGAAACAACGTTTGGCCACTATAACTTGACCTGCCAGATGGTTTATGATCTCGCGAAGGTTACTCCCACTGTCTGCAGGGAGTAGCAGAACGCTGCACACACACTGCCCTGTTGTCGCACTGACTGACTCGCTCTCGCACATCGTCGCAACTGATAGGAAATACAACTCTTTTTAAAACACTGTCATTCTTAAAGTATCGGTACTAATAAAATGAGGTATTGGACCGTATTTAAAAGCAGGGTATCAGTGTTAAGGATGACCTGCTGTTTTACTCATTGAACAGTAACTTTGAATATTGGCATTGCTGAAGTCTCCAGATGTGATCCTAGAGAGGGCAGGGCCTCCAGTTGCTGCACAGGAAGTGATCCTCACTGCTCTAGTGGACAGTAAACCTTTAAATCTCTGCAGCTCGCAGAGCCAGGAGGAGAAGGTATGAACCCTTTCTTCCATAGGTCATCATGGGGAATGTAGGGTTCCTACCAAAAAAGATGGACGAGCTCGCCGTGCTAACCAAGACGCAATTCACCCAGTGAATGCAGCGTTATGTGCTTCACTGAGACATGACTGCGCGGGCATATTCCAGATGCAAACGCAACCTTTGCAGGCTTTCAGAGGGTTTGAGATTGTGTTGCGCTCTATGAGCCTCAAGGGGAGGACATCGACAGTATGACAGACTGAATCACTGACTACATCACTTTCTGTGTAGACAACACCTACAAGCGCACCATCTCCTGGATTACTGACTACCTGACAGACAGACAGACCACAGTCTGTGCGGCTGCTGAACTGCATGTCTGACACGGGTTAGGGGTAGACGAGCAGGACAGGAGCACTGCAAGGGACCTTCCTGTTGCCTTTTTGGTTCACTTTATACACCTGAGACCTTCAGTACAACTCAGAGTCCTGTCATCTGTGGAACTTCTCGGATGACTCTGCAGTAGTTGGGTGTATCAGAGGTGGTCGGAGTACAGAGACTTGGTGTGGTGGCCTACTCCTGAACGTGACCAAAACCAAGGAGGTGGGTGTAGACTTCAGGAGAACAAGGACTGTTGTTGATCTCATTAACATTCTGGGAGAGGAGGTGGTGGATACGAACAAATACCTTGGAGTTCACCTTGACAACAGACTGGACTGGAAATGTAGCACTGAGGCTGTTTACAGGAAAGGACAGAGCAGACTACATGAAGAAACGCAGGTCCTTTAATGTGTGCCACAAGATGTTGCAGACCTTTTATCACACTGACGTTCAATTTTCTTTGCTGCAATGTGCTAGGGCAGTGGCTGTTCTGGGAACTACCCCGGAGCCGTTTACAGGTGGTGGTGAAGAGGATGCTGCACAAACTGTAACTGCATCATGGAAAACACCTCACATCCTCTTAATCCAGCTCTGCTGTGACAAGGACCGCTACAGGAGGTCCTTCCTGCCTGCTGCCCCCTGTACAACCAGACCCCTCTGCATCAGGATGGGGGGGGGTTGGTCCTGTACAACCAGACCCCTTTGTGTCAGGGTCCTGTACAACCAGACCCCTCTGTGTCAGGACAGGGGGTTCGGTCCTGTACAACCAGACCCCTCTGTGTCAGGGCCCTCTAGAACCAAACCCCTCTGCGTCAGGACAGGGGGGGTCGGTCCTGTACAACCAGACCCCTGTGTGTCAGGGTCCTGTGGAACCAGACCCCTCTGCATCAGGACAGGAGGGGTCGAGGTGTAGCCTCACGATTTCCCCTAACGGACTAATACAAACACCCTGGACTCAAGAGTACAACTTCAATGTACTGCATTTAATTTTGCATGTCCACCTCACTAGGTTTTACTGCACAGCATCGCACATATGTACAGTACAGTACAGTTGATACCTATTGATTAGTATTGTAGTAAATTATATCAAGCTATTGATACGTATTGATTAGTATTGTAGAGTCTTTTCTTCATTATCTTTGTCTTTTTTGCTCTAAGCTGCTGTAACGGTACAATTTCCCACTGGGATCAATAAAGTACTCCATCTATCTATCTATGTTAATAAGAGCTGCAGGTGTCTGTTCACGAGGCAACTGTTTGTTTGTTTGTTTGTTTGTTTGTTGTTTCTCCTCAGAGGAAACAACAAACAGACTCCAACATGTTGATTCACTTATTTACATGAAACATGTTTACTGTGTTTATATGAAGGAGGAAAACAACAAACTACTCGTCTCCTCCTTCTCCTCTCCTCTTCCTTCTCCTCTCCTCCTCCTCCTCCTCCTTCCCCTGTCCTCCTCCTCTTCATTATTCACCTCCTCAGTCTCGTTAAGAGCTGTGAAACCAGCTCTCGTCCTCTTCGAGGAGCCTTCAAATAGACCAGAAAATCTAATTACAGATAATACCCCCCTCCCTCCCCCACCTCCTCCTGTCCTCCATCACCTCCTCCCTCCTCCTCCCCCCCAGGATGAGAGGGTAATTGATATTGGAGGCCACAATCCTTTTTATGAGGGACAGAATATGGAGGAGCATGTTCCATCTGTCAGGACTGAGAGTGTGTGTGTGTGTGTGTGTGTGTGTGTGTGTGTGTGTGTGTGTGTGTGTGTGTGTGTGTGTGTGTGTGTTTTTCTAATGGAGAGAGGCAGCCTGTATTACCTCTGTTAATGTGTGTGTTTTACTGTGTGTGTGTGTGTGTGTGTGTGTGTGTGAATAATGTGAAGCTGCTGTTTGTTTTTTATTTATGTACATTTTATTCATCAAACAGGAAACAGTTACAGTCCATTCTGTATATATTTAGTATGTATTCAGTATGTATATATATATATATATATATATATTCTGTATATAATTAGTATATATTTGGTATATATTCGGCATATATATTCAGTATATATTCAGTATAAAAGTTTGTCTGTGGGCTGCAGATCTGAAATATTCAGTCTGACGTGAAACTTTTCCAAACTGATGAAGATGTTGTTCTCTCTGGGATCATTTGATCCCATTAATGGCTGCTGTCTCTGTGTTTCTGTTGAGTGGAGGTGTGTGTGGGAGCGTTAATGATGGCTGTGGAGCGAGCCGAGCCGAGCCAAGCTGAGCTGGGCTGGATGGGCTGTAAGCAGGGTGTTAGAGAAGCTTTATTGGAGGCGGCTGGTCTTTCATTACCTGCTGTTCCCTGCAGAGCGGCGCCGCCTCGGCCACCTTATTACAGTTTATTACAGAAAAACAGCAGCAGGCTAAATGAAAAGAGCTTCCCAGGAGGAGAGGCAGGAGATCAGCTAGTTACCAGCTCCACGTCCACCATCATGGCTGCTGGCAGAGGGAGAAATAAACTCCTGAGCAGCAGAGGAGTCCGCTCGGCCGACGCCCTCGCAGCTTTCCAGTGATTTTAAAATGATGGAGAGTTTCAGGTGGACTTCAGGGAGCGCAGGACAAAATTACTGCACAGCTGCTGCAGCTGCGACGCTCAGGTCATCTAACAGACTGCTGCAGAGCTCCAGGTTTAATTTGGACAGCGGCGGCAACACTGGGGGGGGGGGGCAAGGCCAGATTAAACTAGGGTGCCACAGTGATCTGGTCACCCCCCCACCCCCACCCCACGTTTAGCTTACCATAATTATGCAGATGACACTCAAATCTACATTTCACTTACACCGGGGGACTATAATGGACCGGTCGGGTCTCTGTGTAACTGATCAAACATATCAACGACTGAATGAAGCTAAACTTTCTCCAACCAAATAGAGACAAGACCGAGATAATTTGGAGCACCTTCACTCCCTGTCTCTTATGACTAAGAGTCAAGCCAGAAATCCTGGCGTTATTTTAGACTCTGTTGTCTGCCTACTACCATCTAAAAAATACTGCAAGAATCAGAGGAGTCATCTCCAACAGCTTACCCACCTTCATTTCCACTAGATTGGATTACTGCAGTGGTCTGTTCACAGGGCTTTCAAAAAAAGCTCTTCTGCAACTTATTCAGAACGCCTTGCCAGGGTCCTGACGAAAACCAGGAAATACGACCACATTACACCAGTTCTAAGTTAAACTTACTTGCAGTGTTACACTGCCTACTCTACCCAGTAATGTTTTTAAATAGATTGTTATTTAATTTCATTGTACATCTAAATGAGGGAGTATTTGCTGTGTGCTTTTATCTTTTTCACTTGAAAAGTTCACTAGTTTCTTGTCTTGTATCTCTTCTATCGCCTTCTGTGTTTTTGCACTTTTAAATTGTAAATCTGTTTAACTTTGCTGTATTTTTATTACCCGGTAAAGCACATTGAATTGCCCTGGTGTATGAATCGTGCTCCACTGATAAAGTTGCCTTGCCCTATTATAAATGCAAATTTCTTTATGAAAATGAACCATAATAATAAACATATTATCAACAGAAAAACTAATAACTGATTTTAAAGCTTGTGGACGGAAACATTTTACACTGCAGAGCAACAAGATGAACTAAAGATAGTTACTAATTCACTTCATATTAATCAGTTAATCAAAATATAGCCACATAGACAGCTTGGGGCCTTTGTGGGCCCTGAGGGTCTGAGAGGGCAGAGGTGAGCTGATTTAGAGACAGGTCCTGGATCTGCCAAAGCAAACTGAACCGTTCTGTCTATTTCCCTTCAGGTCGGAGAATATTCCCCCAGAGGACTCTGACATGGTAAAAACACTCAGTTTGGTTCTCGTTAGTAGTTTCAGAGACTAAGATTATTGATCTGATCAGATTGTTTTTTATTGGTCAGGATGTTGACGAGCTGCTTCAGTGTGTTTGTGATGCTGACTCCGTCTGGGAAGTGGAGCACTTCGGTTCAGTTCTGGTTCAGCGTCTGCGGTTGGCGAGGCAACGGAGAAATGACATCACCACTCAAGAGATGAAGGCCGTGATGGAGGAGAGAGACGGCTCTGTTGCCAAGGTGAGTCTACTTACCTGTCTGTCTGTGTCTGTCTGTGTGTATATATAATCAGTGTGGTAATTGGTCATTAATACTCTGACAGGAAGTGCTGCTGTTCTGGATTAGTTAAAGAAATGGAACAACACTTTGTCCTCACAATCTTCAACGTACGATACAATCAGACAAACAATATAAACCTTTAGCTCATCAATGAGTGAATGTCATGTTTGAAGTTTGCTGTATGTTGAGCAGAACCTTTGTGGCATCAGAAGAGTCTTCATTTATAAAAGTCTTGGTGGTTCCTCACTTACACAGATCTGACTGCTATTGGACTCAGTGTCTCCAGGAAGTTTCCTTCTGTCTTTATCTACTGTGTCCTGTAGACCAGATCTGAGATCACATGTTCCTCTGAGCGTCCTGTAGACCAGATACGAGATCACATGTTCCTCTGAGCGTCCTGTAGACCAGATCTGAGATCACACGTTCCTCTGAGCGTCCTGCAGACCAGATCTGAGATCACACGTTCCTGTGAGTGTCCTGTAGACCAGATCTGAGATCACACCTCCCTCTGAGCATCCTGCAGACCAGATCTGAGATCACACGTTCCTCTGAGCGTCCTGCAGACCAGATCTGAGATCACACTTCCCTCTGAGTGTCCTTTATTGAAGCGTTTGAACGAAGCCTTAAAGCCTGTAATTGTTTCAGGAGATCCTTATAAAATAACTTGTGTTGTTCCATCCGGTCACTTACCTGTGCAGGTGTGATGAGGTCCTGAATCTCTTCACATAAATAAAGTCCAAATGGAAACATTGCCTTTCCTCACCAAGCTGATGACATGAAACAAGACCAAGTGCTCGGGACGTTGTGAATGTCTGAGATGATGTCAGTTCGACGATCAGTCAGAGAACAGGAACAGTTTCTATGTGCACATTATGGATCCTTCACTGTTCAAACAGATTGGACTGGATCTGTTCATGGATCATTAGTCAACAGCTAATGGATGCTTGTCTCTAAAGTTTATCTTAAAATTAGTTCAGACAGTTTTCGTGAAAACATGACACACTGTTTATTCAGGTAAAAAAAAAAAGGTTTGGCTTGTGAGCAACAAAAACAAAGACAAGAAAGAGATAATCCATACAGCTGATCACATGATCACAGCTGTGATCAGACTGTAAAGTCTGTTCAGTATCTGATCAGAGCCCTAATCCATCATGAGGAAGTGCAGCAGTTGATCAGGTGAGTCACATGACATCTGCAGACTGGACCCTCAGAGAAACATGATCATATCGTTTGTATTGAGGTGGTTCTCTGCTTCCTGTTAGTCTGACTGCAGGTAACACGTCTCTAAGTCGCCTGTTTAACCCAGGTGGTGCAGTGCAGCGTGGCGCTCGGCGTAGCACGGAGCATCAGCCGGGTTACGGAGTCCCCGGCAGCCCAAACCTCAAATATTTGCGGTTTGAATCTGAACATGAATATTTTGAACGGTGTGAAAACAAAACGGTGCGGAGACAAATATTGACATCCAGACTGAGTCGACCTGACGAAGCTGACATGAGGCTGATGTTTGCTGAACACTCGCTGCTTATACACCTGTTTGTCTGCTCAGGTGTGTGTGTGTGTGTGAGGACAGTACACACTCTTACAGCCTGTGTGTGTGTGTGTGTGTGTGTGTGTGTGTGTGTGTGTGTTATTTGAATGTAATCTCTCTGCTGAATATTTGCTTATGGAGACAGAAGAGCTGCTGATGGACATAGATATTTAAATCAGACAGACGGACGCTCTGCAGGTGTGTCTCCTGATCAGAGAACAGCCTCGTTCTTTCACCTGGATGACATCATCTGAACACTCTGAAAGAGGCTCCTGAGAGTCTGACCGCAAAACAGTTTCAACTCCAGACTGATACTGAATTATCAATACCAAAAAATCATATTATTATGGCTGATATTCATTTTTTTTGTCATAAACAAAAAGAAGGGTGTGTGTATGTATATATATATATATATATATATACACGTATATGTACATATGTGTGTGTGTGTATATAATAATGCTATGTAAGCCTCTGTATTGTTAATGCAGAGGTTATTTATTTAGTATTATTTTATGACAATTGAAAATCCAGTCAAACATGTCTTTGGCTTTCTTCACCATCATCTCTGCTCAGCTGTTCTCCAGCTTTTGACCGCATCACAGAATCTTCATCAGCACATTTAAGGATTTTTCCTCCATGTTGTCTTTAAATCAGAGACTGAACGTTTATTCTTGAAATCAAACATTGTTTTATTTTATATTAATTATTACTTTAACTACTGTTGTTATATTTCATACTCTGGTGTTTATATGATACTTTATCTTCGATTTTGTTTTATCAATAAGACTCGATTTATAAAGCAGAAATATTCTTTCAGGTCTGTCTGATTTTAATCTGTGATAAAAATGTGTCAGTCAATAATCAATAAGTGAAGATGATGTTCAGATGATTAAAAAGTTGAAGGTTTGAAGAAGAAAATCCAGATTTTCTTCTTTCCATCACTCCTCTGGAGGCTGATTATTATCGAAGTTCACTTCACAGAGTTTATTACCAAAACCTGCAGAGTCCTGGATTTATTACCCACAATTCATCTGGATTCATATACCGCTCTCTGTGGGAGGATGGGGGTCTGAGAGAGTAGAACGAGTAGAAATGAAAAAGATGAGAGGTCTGACTGATGGAGGGATGACGGGGGGGTGATCGAGGGGCGAGATGAGAGAGAGAGAGGGGGCGGAGCTCCCAGCATGCCATGCGGTGGGTGGTGGCTCAGAAGCTCCGCCTCCTCTTGATGAGTCTGATAGATCAGAAACTTTCATCTGTTCCCTCCCTGTGATGGACTGCTGTCACCATGGTAACTGGCCTGCAGCAGCACCGCTGCACACCGGAAACCATGGCAACAGTCGTCAGGGGAGCAGAGGAGGGATGGAAGAGAGTGAAGAGATGAAGTGGTACTCGTAGAGAGGAAGTAGTACTTTTAAAGAGGAAGTAGTACTTTATAAGTGCAGCTTCGTCTTCACAGGTAGCACTTCTACAAGAGGAAGCATTGCCTGTAGTAATTAAGCCGTACCTGTAGTAATGAAGTGATACGTGTAGTAATGAAGTGTTACCTGTAGTAATGAAGTGATACGTGTAGTAATGAAGCGATACCTGTTGTAATCAAGCCGTACCTGTAGTAATGTAGTGCTACCTGTAGTAATGAAACGCTACCTGTAGTAATGTAGTGCTACCTGTAGTAATGAAATGCTACCTGTAGTAATGAAGTGCTACCTGTAGTAATGAAGTGTTACCTGTAGTAATGAAGTGCTACCTGTAGTAGTGAAGCGCTACCTGTAGTAATGAAACCGTACCTGTAGTAATAAAGCGGTACCTGTAGTAATGAAGTGCTACCTGTAGTAATTAAGCAATACCTGTAGTAATGTAGTGCTACCTGTAGTAATGAAGTGATACCTGTAGTAATGAAGCGATACCTGTAGTAATGTAGTGCTACCTGTAGTAATGAAGCGGTACCTGTAGTAATGAAGCGATACCTGTAGTAATGAAGTGCTGCCTGTAGTAATGAAGTGATACCTGTTGGAATTAAGCCGTACCTGTAGTAATGAAGCGGTACCTGTAGTAATGTAGTGCTGCCTGTAGTAATGAAGCGATACCTGTAGTAATGAAGCGATACCTGTAGTAATGAAGCGCTACCTGTAGTAATGAAGCGCTACCTGTAGTAATGAAGCGATACCTGTAGTAATGAAGCGATACCTGTAGTAATGAAGCAGTACCTGTAGTAATGAAGCCGTACCTGTAGTAATGAAGCCATACCTATAGTAATGAAGCCGTACCTGTAGTAATGAAGCCGTACGTAATGAAGCCGTACCTGTAGTAATGAAGCCGTACGTTATGAAGCTGTACATGTAGTAATGAAGCGCTACCTGTAGTAATGAAGCGCTACCTGTAGTAATGAAGCCATACCTGTAGTAATGAAGCGCTACCTGTAGTAAGCCTCACACCTTAACACCCCCTGCCCCACATCACACACTCCTGCTGCTGTTAAACCATACTCGCCTCCATTAACCCCACAAAACTCACTGCCGTGTCCATGTCACTTCAGTATCACCAGCCTACCGCCAATATCGCTGCTTCGCCATCTTTTAACACCCTGCCCTTCTGTGTTAACTCCACCCCTCTAATGTGAGATGATGAAGTACTTGAAGAGATGAAGTGGTACTTGTAGAGCTGAGAGTAACACTTCAACTCCACAAGATAAAGCAGTACTTGTAGAAATGAAGTGGTAGTTATATAAATGAAGTGGTACTTTTAGTGTTGGTACAATACACCTCCATCATCTTTACTTTATCTTGGCTCCACCCCTGTCAGCCTCACACCTTAACACCCCCCCACAATCACCGCCGTAACACCCTGCCCGCCTCCATTAACCCCACAAAACTTACTGCTGTATCCGTATCACTTCAGTATCACCAGCCTACCGCCACTAACCCCTCGCCGCTCCGCCATCTTTTAACACCCCGCCCCTCTGCGTTAACACCACCCCTCCACGGTAACACCTTAATCCCGCCCTCGCTCCGCCACCGCGCTGAAATATGTTTCAAATGCCGGCGTAATCCTCGGAGGAGAAGAAGAAGAGAGAGAACACTCTACGCTGGAGGATTCCTCTCCTCCCCCCCGCCGCTCGTCAATCCCTCGCTCCCTCTCCTCATCTCTCAGGGATTATCTCCCCGCTGCAGCCGGGACTTCTGGGAAATATTAGAAAAGTGGGGGAGGCACCCCAAGCACTCCCAGTCACTCTCTCCTCTCTCTCTCTTTCTCTCTCTCTCTTTTTATTGAGTTGATATCAGGTAATTACAGGTTATTACAGGTTATTAATGCTCACCTCGACGAGCCAGACTCAACTCACAGGAAGGTTGTGAGTTTGATTCCCACAGGCAGACGGCTTTTTAAAGGACCATTCCACTGTTTTCAGACAATGTGAGCTGGAGTTACCTGTCGCAAGGCAGAGTTTGAGAATCATTGATTAGTTTTTATTTTACATGATTTTACATTTATTTAGCTGATTTAATCTTCATATTAACTGAAAGTAAATAAAAACTGAAAACAGGAATAATTTAATAATAAGGACAAGTAAACAAGTGAAGGATGAAAACAGAGCTAATTATGTCTAACTTGGTTATTATGATAATATCTATATTCATATATCACACAATAAGTCACTATTTCTGTTGATCTTAACAATTTGCTGAAGCTTCAAATTTTCCAGTTTCAAAATGACCAAGAAACGTCTGAGCTACAAACAGAGACTCTGTTTAAATTCATCAATAATTCTATGAATAAACATAAATCTGCAGTCCTGTCGGTCTGAGTCCTCTGCAGGTTTCTGTGTGTGTTGGCACCATGTCTGTTGCTGAGGTGTTTGTTTCAGTGGATCTTTTATCTTTAGGTGAAATTTCTCAGTAAAGTCTCTCTGAACATTGTTCTCTGACTGTGCAGACAGTGAGTCTCCCCCGTCTCCCCTAACCCTCCACGTCTCTACCTTCCCACGAGGCCACGCCTCCTGCAGTCGCCACTTCCTGATGTCTTTTTTACCCATGCTGGGATGCATCTGTTGACAGGCTGAAGGATTTGGATTTGGTGGCTGACTTGGCTTATGATCAAAAATTAGCAAGTTGACAACTTTGCTAACAGCCAACATCAAGCACAATAACACAATACACAGCGAGCCAGCTGATGTTACTCACTAGTCCAACAGCAAGAAGGCCGGCTCGCCGTCTGTCCTCGCCAACGACTAAAAGCCAGTCTGAGATTTACTCTCGTCCGGCCTCTTGCTCGGTCACTCTCTTCTTCTCTTCTTAGCGTCCTCTTCGGTGTCTTGGCCTCTGCCATGATGTCCGTACGGAGAACACCGAGCTGGACCCGTGTGTGATGAGATCACACCGGCTCAACCCAAGTTACAGAGTGCAAGAACAGGCGTTCAGGGTGCCGAGTGGGAATGAAAGAGGCACAGTTCTCCTGTTCCAGTCAGTGCAGCAGCACAATGATCTGAAGCTGCTATTTTAAGGTAAAATATTTGCAGGTTGCTTTAACTCAGTTAGCAGCTACTTTTAGCCTGAAGATGTTGATGAATACTGTAACACCTGGAGTCCAGACAGGAAGCTGATCACATGATCACACACCACCTGATCTGAGCTGTCAATCAAAACCAAAAGAAGATTGTCCCATCTGTCAGAAGAGTACAGTTTACACTGTACACACACACACACACACACACACACACACACACAGTGTGTTCCAGATCAAACAGAAACACTCGTCCAGATGGTGAGAAGAAACTGTGTGTGTGTGTTTGATTTAATGATGTTTTGTGATTGGCTGAGCAGGCAGAGGTGGGCGGAGTCTTATTCCTTTGTCATCAGCAGATCAGAATATTAAAGACCAATAATCATCTTAAAAATCATTAATGATAATAATGAGTCTCAGACCTGCTGAGTCCAGATCAGGTCTGAACCCAGACCTACAGACACGTCTCATGACATCATGTTTGTAGTGACATCATCAGCAAACCTCCACCCTCATGTTGATGGAGCAAAGGGTGTTTCAAAAATGACTAAAAGGATTATTATTGTGACAATTGACTAATCAATGAATCTATTAATCATTGTGGCTGTATATTGAACATCCTCAGATCAGTTCTCTGGTGTTGTGTTAATGAACGACCCCCCCCAGAACAAGATTCGGTCTTCATATCTGAAAATGTAGATCTGTTGTTGCAGGAACAGAGAACACAGAGGAACAGAGAACAGTGAGAAACAGAGAGCAGAGAACAGTGAGGAACAGAGAGGAACAGAGAACAGTGAGGAACAGTGAGGAACAGAGAACAGTGAGGAACAGTGAGGAACAGAGAGGAGCAGAGAACAGTGAGGAACAGAACAGTGAGGAACAGAGAACAGTGAGGAACAGAGAACAGAGAAGAACAGAGAACAGTGAGGAACAGAGAACGGTGAGGAACAGAGAACAGTGAGGAACAGAGAACAGAGAGGAACAGAGAACAGTGAGCAACAGTGAGGAACAGAGAGGAACAGTGAGGAACAGAGAACAGTGAGGAACAGAGAGGAACAGAGAACAGAGAGGAACAGAGAACGGTGAGGAACAGAGCGGAACAGAGAGGAACAGAGAGGAACAGAGAGGAACAGAGAACAGTGGCGCTCACAGTGCTCAACACACTGCTGCAGTCCTGTCAGCAGGTGTGACTTCATGTCTTCAGGTCGTCGTCGTGTGTGTGTGTGTGTGTGTGTGTGTGTGTGTGTGTAATAATCAGCTGATTGTGTCTCTGCAGTGTAAACGGCTGGAACAGGATCTGATTCAGGAGAGAGAGCAGAGGGCAAGCGAGGTAAACACACACACACACACACACACACTCTCTCTCTCTCTTGCATATTAACTGGTCACTGTGATGAATGGTGATGATGGGATGTCTGCTCTGTCGTCATGACAACCTGCCATGGAGACGCTGCAGCTTGTTTGCCAACAACTTTTTATTCAAACAGGGTCGCTGTTTGTGTGAGTGTGAGTGTGTGTACGTCTATCTCTGTGAGGACCATCGTAGTGACTGTTTGAAGGTTCAGACCTGGACCTGTACTACAAAGCAGGATTTGGGGTTAGCGAGGTCACTTCAGGTTTAACTCTGGGTTTTCAGGGTTACGACGGTGGTTCACTTATTACAGGGTACATCGCCATGGTAACTGATGCTGCACGCCTAACCTGCTCCGGAGCAGGTTATGTTGGAGATAACAGATCAACGCATACAAAAGCACCGCCTACTGACCAATCAGGTCTCTTGGAAAATGGCATCACCAATAGAAGATCCTGTGGAACTCAGTGCACGGATCATGAGAGGAACTCTTTTTATATAAGAGATATACACCGATCAGCCATAACATAATTCACATTTAAGAGTAGGCT